>JAEQML010071164.1:0-16312 GCA_016904865.1 Pissodes strobi | reverse complement strand
AAAAATTAAAGAAATAAGAGAAAGTCTAGCAACACTTCCTCTCAGTCTTCGGTCGAGTTAACGCATCCCGTTTGGGCCATTAGCACAAAAACGTGGCAAACGTTCAATGATCTTTTTTCCCACAAGGAAGAATCGAGTGTCCTAGCCAGAAAAAAAAAAATATTCACGCCTGTACCCAGGCCGGAGGGAAACCCTAGGGATAATTTTTATCTGTGCCTTTCATAGATTCAGTGCCAGAAGAAACATCCATTCACGCCGCGCCGGTATCCAGGCCGGGGAGATGCGTATGTTCCCGTGGAATCATTTTTGTATGTGCCTTAGAACCAGACAAGGTCGCGCCCACCATCAAATCGTGCTGGCAAACTACCTCGTAGAAGTGCCATGCCACACCTTTATAAGGGGTTAAAGCAAAAACAAGAAGTCTAGCAACGCTCTCGATTCTCGCTTCGTGCTACTGTTTCTACTCTGGTTTTGATCTTGAAATATGTAAAGGTGGAAACAACATATGCGACAATCATAGTGGTAAATCTGACGATCATGGGAAGGTACAGGATCCTATGTGTTATTATTTGGCAGTATTTTAGGAATATATAGGAAGAAATCAAGACCTAAGGCGTTTCAGAATTTACCTCAAAATGTAAAACCATAAGTTTTTAAGGACTAATTTGGTAACGAATTATTTACAAATATTAATAATGCCGGCATTGCCTCAGCTAAATGAGGTAATAACTCCAGCTTTAGGGTAATACCGACATGATTAAACAGAGCGCTAGATTCATTACGAACAAAGATAATGAACATTCTAAGTCTAATGTAAAAATTAACAGGAGCATGTATGCAAAAAAAAATATCTGCGTGAACCCAATTACCACAATAATTAACGCAGCGGAACCAGAGTTCTTTGTCCTTGTTAAATTCATTGCAAATTAGACACGCTTCAGTGTTATCTGATTTAGCATCGCCCTGATGATTCTACATCATCACATAGTTGAGCATCTTCGACTTCGGAATGAACAAGATTTAATTTTAAATTTTTTTTTATTTTTTTCTTAGTAGTTAGTTTTTTGGTAGTGGCTTATTTTGATTCGTACTTGTAATCTCGGAATTAAGGTTTTTCTAAATTTTTTGCACTTTTCTTCTTCTAAATGTTCCCATTGGAGCAGATGTTTCTGCCTTCTAGAAAAACAAGTAGTTTGTAATGAAATAGTAGAGTGACGTAATAAGTCCTACAAACGGATTTTAGGTTCAGTAGTATACTAAGAGCAAGGAGGTTCTTTACTCTATTAATTTTGAGATATGCAAAACCAAGACACTTTGTTTATCTCCAAGTTCTTGCAAAATTTTTATTTTGTAAGGGTGAAATTATGCATTATTCCAACCAACGGATCCAGTTTCTTAAAATTTTGAAGCCGAATCTTTTATCTAGAGGGATAGAGACTTAGCTGAATTTATTGTCAGGATGCCTTTAATTAAAGTAATAGCAGTTCTCAAATACCACATACCCTGAACACCATAAAGAAAACAGAATTCTCTTCGTTTTCCCATAGAATACGCCATTTCCAAATAAGAGAAAATAATTTTCGTGATTTGATTGTGATTTTTGACACTACATTTTCATTTATCGTCCATTTTTACCTATATTATAACTGACTATTTAAAAATTGTTGGATTTATAGTTCGCTTCCCTAGAGAATTTCAAAATACTGATTCAATAAAAGTTCTATATTACTTCGTCCGTTCCGAACTTTATGCCACCTGTCTGAATTCCAGGAAACAACACTCATATTTACCGAATGAACTCCACTCAAAGAAACTTTTTGAAGCTTTTAACTATCCACATTTGGTAAATTTAATTTTGTATGGCTGAAAACTGTCTAAATTGTTGAATAACTTAACTGATTGTTCAGAACTAAAATTCTAAAATTTTTGAAGTGAAATCTTCTTTTGGCGCGTTGAGCAGTAAAATCCTGGTTAGTGAGCAAGACTGAGTCGTTATGCGTCGAGCTCGTCACGCTCAACTATGTAACGCTTATTCGGATAAAACCAGCTCAAGTAGATTATTAAAGTGAAAACTTATTTGGCACGTTCAGCACAATTTTTCTTCGATAGTGAACGGACTGAGACGTCGCGCGTCAGGCTCGTCACGTTCGGCTTTTATCGAAAGGGTCTGCGAGTGGAAATACGGGATTCGGCACGATTTTAGACAACACTTGGAGGGCAGCCATCGGTTATTTGCTTTTGGCGATCCAATTTTCCTCTTCCGAGTTATTACATAACATATGCAATTTTTCAAAATTTTGCTTTTAATGGTCTTCGAAAATAGGATCGAAAAAACCGAGACGACATCGACAGTTCTATAGTGAATTTCTAGGATAAAACTATCTAAATGCTTCTCCGTTTTTGAGGGAACATATTTAAAAAAAATTGTAAGGCGACAATGATGGTTTTCATTTCTTTTTTCTCGATAAATAATTTTTTTATAGAATAAACGATCACTTGACAAGAATCTAGACCAAAGGCTGTACATGAAGACATTTTGTAAACGATGATACTTTTTATGCAGGATGAGCTTGTTGAATTTGAACTTCGTGATTTAGAAGTTTAACGTGACAAGTCACCACATAACTGGAAAGCTGAACAACCTGAACCAATCAAACTTTCGTACATTAAAGAGGGGTGCTGCGAGTACAATATAACAAAAAATCGCATTGATCTGATTAAAAATGCAGAATTGGTGATATTTTAAGTGAAAACTATGCCGGTATGTGTATTTAAATTCACTTTTAACACATTTTTTTCCAATAGGACCACAACTCAGAGGTAGATTGTTCTAATAGCATTGATACCTGGCGCCTTCAAGAACTTCTTTTGGCAAGTTCAGCACACTTCTTCCAGGGTAGTGAATAAGATTGAGCCGTCATGCTTATTCGTGTAAAGCCTGCTCGAGAGACAAATATTCAGCGGCGCTAGAAAGCGTTGCATAATCACCTTTAGGCGGATACAACACACTTTTCCCTGAGGAGAGAATGAAAATGGGACAGTTTTTTTAGATATGAAGCTACCTTAATAATATTTAGGTCTAATATAGTATATGGTTATTATTATGTTATACTAATATATAGGGACTATCTCGCAATAATAATGTGCAGTGTTAATAGCGAAAATTTAAATATTCTTACGGTTTTCTCAGTAATGTTCCAGCTGATTATTTTAGAAAATCCCCCAATGCTTTATTATATTGAATACTGAATAATTAATATTTGATTCAGTAGTAAATATATAAATGAAGCGATAGTGTCAGAATGCGGTTTTCTATATCTATATAAAATAGTGTAAAGTACAGAAGTTACTCTTGGAACAATTTTCAATTTAAAACACATGGTTTTGCGGTTTTCTGCTTAATCAATAGTTTTAGACGGTAATTTTTACGTTCATAGGAATATTTCTTGTATGAGCATAACATAATCACTGGAAAATTTCTATGATTTATAACAACAAAACAGTATCTATTATACAGGCATCGGTCACTCATTAGCAGGTGCGCAAACATTAAAGGTAAATACATGTTTTTCCAGCTAATCTACATATCAAAATAATTGTTATTTTAATTAGAGATTGTCTTAATGTGACATTTATATTGCTATTCTATCATAAATTTATTCAAGTGTAAGAGGGAAGTTGATTTAATATTAATGAATACATTATATTTATAAGTGCGTCAAAAACTAATATTTTTGTTTGGCCCCTGAGAATTTGGGCTAAATATATCGTCGCCTTCCACACATAGTGTCGTAACTAACATTTTACAAATTTTACAGTAGAGCGAAAAAACGAAAATAGGTATAATGTTTTCCGGAATTACCGAAATACGGTTCAATGTGAATTTTTGATTTTAATACACGGCAAAGTATGTTTTTCATGTAAATTAATTTTATATGAAAGTTGTTGAAAAAATCTTTAGTTTTTCAGATTTTTGGAAAAATTATCACTTACGTCAGTTTGTGTGATTTTGTGTTTCGACTTCCTACAGATAGGACAGTTGGCAATAAAACACTTTCAATTAAGAAGTTGATGTATTTTAACAAAGTAGCATGAGTATAAACTAGAAAACTTATAGGTATAATACACTGTAAGAAGTAAGCAAAGAAAAAAAACAACTTTACAAATACAAACTAATTTTCGTGAGGCAGACTGTAGTAAAAGTCTTTGAATTCAGGAAGCCTTATAACAGGAGTATCTTCTTTACATAATGAAGTAAGAAGTAAGATCTTCGAATTTTTTCTTCATTATCTTCAGTGGAGCACTGTTTAAATTGCCAACTTTAATATTAGCTACCTTACTCTCCAATCGATGAAATCATACCTTGCGTCAAAGTGGCTATTTTTGAAAAATATTTTCATAGGTTCTTTTCTGTCCACCATTATTTCCATAATATTGGTCCAATTTAATTTTTTACCTTCATTGCTGGTACGGACTGTTAAAATTCGTAATGATTGTGAGACACTTTTAAAATCCAAAAAGTCAGCCCAACCCATTGGGATGACTGTAAGGATTTTTTCGTCTGGCTAGTTTGAATATAGGGAAAAGTTGGGTGGGAATAAAAATATCACCAACTTGTGTAAGATCTGTACTTATTGCGTAGAGATATTGTTTTGATTTCCTTAAATTTCTGAACTGAATATAACATCATTGCAGCCATGATCGAGTTCTTATGTTATGGTCAATAACATCCGTCCGAATATAGAATTACAGATTTTATACCTCGTGCTGAATAATACTCGAGACTCTTTAAACACACAACTAGAAATTTCTGAGGCCCCCCTCTTACTTATTGACTCGTTCCAAGGAAAACATAGACATTCTTTAGTCGCTATATTATAAAAAGTGAAATTAAAATTAGACAGGCGACTTTTATAAAAAAATGGCACTTTCTCGACTAATTGGCAAATAGATCACCTGTTGCAGATCGAAAACTGCACATAAAATAGATTTATCTTTGCATGCTTGAACTTTGGATTCTTCTTTTCATTCTCTTACTTTGACTTTCTCTAAAGTGTGTTTTTCACGAGGGGTTAACCGCTGACTAGAATTTGTACACTAAAATACCATATTTGACAAATAATACCAGAAAATACCATTATTATATAAAAAAAATACCCAATATCGTAAAAATTGCCAAATAATACCAAATAATACCTAAAAATACCAAAAAATACCAAATAATACCATATAATACCAAAAAATACCAAAAAATACCAAAAAATACCAAATATTACCTAATAATACCTAAATAATTTAATTACGCGGGCGTGCATCTGGGCGCAATTCTTTCACCAACTCTGTTCCTCATCTATATTAACGACCTGCTGACCGAAACGAAAAATCCTGTTTACAGTTTTGCAGCTGACAGTACCCTTGTCTCCCAATTTAGATCAGAAAAACCTTTACCAGCGACTGAGCCTTGGCACCACAGACAGAAGCAGATTACAGCAATTAATCAAGACCTGGAGAAAGTTAAAATTTGGTCCAGTTCAATGCAGCAAAGATCCAAGCAGCCACGTTTACCAAGAGGGCCAATACGGCGGGCCCTGACATCTTTATGTTATCAGGATCGACCATTCTTTCATCCTCGTCAGTTGGACTGCTGGGTGTCTCGGTCAACAGCAATATGTCCTGGCATGGCCACGTTGCTAACATCGCAAAATCAGCCTCCCAGAAGCTTGTTGTGCTATTTCGCAACAAAAAACTGTATACACCGCAGCAGTTGCTCTTGCTCTACAAAGCGCAAATAAGACCGTGCTTAGAATATTGCTAACACATCTGGGGTGCCGCACCAAAGCACACCCTAAAGCTGCTGGATTCCATTCAGAAGAGATCTGTACGTCTTGTAGTTGACCCGGAATCTGGATAGTCTGTCTGGCAGACTTGTGGCCAAGATGTCCCTGTTTTACAGATACTTTCTCGGCAGATATTCACAGGATTTGGCCCGCCCCATGCCGCCCCTGGCAACGCCTGTCAGACAGTCACGACAGACGGCAAAAGCGCCACCTTTGTCTGGCGCACTGCATCACTATGGAACTCACTCCCAGGACATCTGTTTCCCCCTAATCACAACCTACAACGATTCAAGAACCGTGTCAATCAACACCTTCGCAAACACACCGCTCGTCGAGCGCCATAGGATCTCCCTTTAGTGTGTGTGTCACTACCATAAAAAAAATTACAAATTCAGCTTAATAATCGAAAGTGGATAAAATTTATATTGTTTATTGTCCTGTAATTTTTGTAACGATATTTCTTAGTTAAAAATTATACTAAAGTTCTAAACAAAACATGTAAACATTAATATAAACAAATACGTACACGTTGCTAATGCTAAACACAGACTTTTGACTGGATTCAGTGAAATACTTAACCTTAGCCAATATAATAAAATAATACACCTAACATTAGCCACCGCCACAAACAATATAGCTACGCAACCGCTGTTGGGATCTAGTTTTTCCCAACTTTAAAACTTTCCTGCAAAAAAACGACGTACCACTTGTTAATGAAGATCCGTATCATCCATCCTTACTGATCAATTTTCAAGCGGCCCTCCCTCACATAGGCAACTTTCCTGTAAACAATGATGATCTACACCTTAATAACTGGTCGCCTGTTCTCAATGGCACAGATGTAGGTAACTCATGTCAGAGTTTTTATGAGATTCTGAATATTATATTCGCTACCTGTGCACTTCCGTGGCGTAGGCGCTTTCCTCCATGGTTTACCAAGGAACTTTTTGACAACGTATTCAAAAAAGAAAGGGCCTATCGTGACTTTAAAACTTATAAATCTACATTTTACCTCTCCAGATACAAATCTTTGCGCAGCTTAATTAAATCGAGCTCCGACAAGATACAGGGAATATATCCGGCATGCCGAAACAAGCATAACTTCTGATCCATCAAACTTCTGGTCTTTTATTCAAAGCAAGATAGCTCAATCCCGCATTCCAGCCACTATGAAAGATACTAATCACTCTTACCACGGACCCCAATGTGTCGTTTCGGCTTTTTCCAACTATTTTCAAATTGTGTACAAAGATTCCCACCAGCCTGCAAATATTGATCCGTTAATGCAGTATTCCGATATCATCGACGTTCCGCCAATAACTACTGATGATATAGTTGTAGCAAGCAAATAACTTTAAAACAAGATCACGCTGGCCCCGACGGCATCGCACTTCATTGTTAGAGACTGTTCCATCGTTTTGTGCGAGACCCAGCGTCATATCTTCAATCTGATCCTGGAACTGGGCATGTTTCCCGAAACCTGGAAGGTTGCAATCGAGGTTGCAATAGTCTGTCCCATGCATAAGAAGGGCGATCTAATAGTTATTGAGAATTATCGTCCTATATCCATGTAACTTCTCCAAAATATTCAAGATTATCCTGCAGAAATTTTACCAACATCTTTGTTATCAAACTGCTTTATTACTCCTTCGTCAGACCAAGGGTGGATTATGGGTCACTTGTATGGTGACCGTTGTATGATTGCCACATTGATTCGTTGGAGGCTGTGCAGAGGCGATTTCTCACATATCTTATATTCAAAGAGGACGATATTCACCCAGACCGAGGGTTTGATCGTAACCTTTTGTTGTCTAGATTCAGGAAACTGTCGCTGTCTGCGCGCAGACACTCACAATCGCTGAGATTCCTTTATAAGTTTCTCCTTGATGTGATCGATTGTCCCTTTCTTTTGGAAAGTATAACATTTCATGTACAGCGTTTAGCAGCTAGACAACAACCCGCGTTCAGTCTGAGATTGGCGAGATCTAATGTTCTATACCAGTGCCCCATTCACAACATGTGCAAAAATTTCAATCTTGTATCAAACGCCTCTCATATACAGATCAGCAGCCTGTCTAACGTTCTGAAACATCTGCGTGAGGCGTCTGGTTTCTCCTCGGGTTTCCCACTTTAACTGTATCTCCGCATTCTTGATCTTTTCTTATTTTGGATTATTTTGTTTTTTTCTTAGTTTCCCTAACTTACTTTGCGTTATTCGTAAAGTTCTTGATCCGTTTCGTTTCTCTCAAGGTTCCTCTACATTCTTTATATTTACTCTTAGTTTAATTTGCTAGTTTATTTTAATTATAACTCTTATTTATTTTATCTTTTATTATTTTTCTTTGTATAACAATATTTTTGTGAATTACTTGCTCTTAATTTGTATGTGAATTTCCTGTAATTGGGCGTTTGCCTGTTGGAAATAAAGAGCTTATTATTATTATTATTATTATTATTATTATTATTATTATTATTATTATTATTATTATTATTATTATTATTATTATTATTACCATTGGAATTTTTTCCGAATATAGCTTCTTGCATATATTACTTTTTAAAATTAAGCATTGGATAGTCGGCAGTTATCGATTATCAGGATCAAGCAAAAATTATGGTAGATTCCGATAATTATCGGGCATTTGGCAACACTGTTTAGGACATCAAACAGGTAATTGCGACGTTGCGACATGTGCCTTGTGAATTATGCATAGTTATTGCGCATGCTCATATTAGATAATTGTACAAGAAATACCATAAAATACCACTCAAAATACCAATAATACCAGACAAAATACCATATAATACCAAATATTACCAGATAATACCAAATATTACCATATAATACCAAATATTACCAGATAATACCAAATATTACCAGATAATACCTAATATTACCAAAAAATACCGAAATAATTCCAAAAATACCAAGCTAGTGTACACCAAAATACCATCAGCGGTTGGCCCCTCGGTTTTTCATATCTCTCTTTTAGTTTTCCCTTTGTTTCATCATCTCCTTGCTTATACGTCATACACAAAGAACACATATCTTTTTTTGGGCGGAAAAACGAAAGGTTTTTTGTCATGAAAATTCTCCGGTAGGTGGAAAAGCTGGGCTTTGATCCTGATGTCTGCTCCAATTCTTGTAGGAACATAGCGTACATTTTTGGAAGAGATAAATCAGGGTGAAGGTACAACCTAGAAGTGGAAGATCTGCAGTAATGTGATTCAACCTTAGGAAACCTTTCAATATGTTCCGAAATGTTTTTTGTCATTTGGAGTTCTCGTCCTATTTCTGCTTGACTTCTATGCCTTCCGCCACGTCTATCTTTTTCAAGTATTCCCGATTCACTAACTTTACCTAATGCAGTTCGACAAGTCCGATCTGATACATCCAACGTACTTAAAAACAGTTTCTTGCAAACGATCTTCCTTTTTCCTTCAACCGTCAGATAGTAACGTAAACTGTAACTTCTCCGGGATTGCTCCTTCTTACTAGTTTTCCTGGCTGTTTCTACTTTTTCTATGTGGCGGACTAGAAACTCTCGTTGCCTTGTAATATCACTTAAGGCATAATATTGGTTGAATATTACTTCTCGCTGCTCATTACTTATTTCGCTACATAGTTTCCCAATTTTTTTACAGGTTTCGCCATTGCATCGATTTTTAAGCTCTTTTGCTTGGACAATTTTTTTTGTTACAGGGCTTTTATATTCTTTTCCCAAGCTTTGCAATATCTTTGCTTCACGATATACATTAGGGCGTTTTTCCTTTTTTGCCTCGATATTTTCTTTCTCACCACCTTCACTTGTGTAGTGTTCAGGTTTTTTCACAATGGAAGTGAATATAACGTTATCCAATAATTCAATGTCGTTTGCACTTTCATTTTCGGCATTTAAGTGTTTCCAATTTCGTTTACGACAACAAAGCTTCATATCTGACATAAAATGAGTCCAGCATACAAGCTTTTAACAAATTTCGCAAGAGCTGAAAACTTCATCTCTACATTTACGCACTTCACCTTGTCCGAAAGGTGGGTCAGCGTCGGAGTCATGCATTGGGGAAGGTATAGACCGAGGGGGTAGTCACTAGGGTAAAATTTGTGACAAGATTGCGAAAAGTAAGGGATTGCGAGGGATTTCGAAAGATTGCGAGGGATTGCGAGGGATTTCGAAAGATTGCGAGGGATTGCGACAGATTGCGAGTTTGTGTATAAGATTGCGAGAGAATTCCAAGGATTGCGAAGGACTCCCAAGGATTGCGAAAGACTCCCAAAGGATTGCGAAAGACTTACAAGGAGTGCGAGGGATTTCTAAAGATTGCGAAAGCGTTTTCATGTTCTTTTAAAGTATCTTGCAAATTGCAAAACGTATACTTAGTTTTACGCTCGGGTTTAGGGAACTATAGGTAGGTTTGGAAACTAGAAATATTCTTTATATATGAAAATATAGAAATTAGAATTGTTAAAACATGGACTTTGATTAAACAAAAATCATCAATAGAGATAAAATATTTTTTCTTCAAACGTCAGTAAATCCGTCATTACTCGACTGTGTAGGCGGCAGTGAAGTTTCGTTTTTCCTCCGCCGGAGCTTTACTTTTCACTTTTCCGCCGGCGGAGGTAAAAGTGTTGTCATAGCAACATAGATACAATACAAACGAACATCAAAATAAGCGTCAACAACTCAAGAGTTATTAAACTAAAATTTGTATTTATCACTCAATTTGTGACTGCATTTCTAAAAATCACTAAGTTAGGAAAAAATTGGTTATTATTTAATCGAACTTACTCAATAACTGCTTATCAATACGGAATTAAAATGCAATCGAAAACGCAATTTTAAAAATATAATTATTGTTGACAGTGTCCACTGACAGCTTTATGTTACATTACTATAGCAACAACCTGAGCCTATTCACCGACATCGCACCGGTCTAAGCTGCCTTGCGAACCCACTTATCTTTAATAATAATTAATATTACTATTAAAAAGAGACGTTTTTGGATTAATTTGTCGATATTTGAAGAAAAAACAGCATATTTTATTTGGAGGAAAAGTTACTTTTCCTCCATATAAAATAATATACTATTACATTATCAACCACGTTCAAATTTTGAGCCCCAATTAAAAGCTATCCTAAAAATTAAAAAAGAAATACAAAAGTTCTAGGGTAGTTTATCTATTATATTTTGTTAATTATTATGAATCAAATCAATGAGCACAGAGACATGGTTCTGATAATGGATTCATGTTTATGACAACTTTGTGAACAGGATAATTTTAGGTAACATCAAAATGAAATAGCTTATTTGTGGCCTTTTGGAAATCTCTTGAATGTTTTGGTTCAAAAATTATACAGGTATACCGGGTGACCTCGAGATTATACTGACCACTGATCAGGCGTTTTTAACGTCATTAGAAATATATATTTTGAGATTTAGGGAGCTTACAGGAACGGCTATAAGGAAAAAAAGTAGGCGTAAAAACAGTAATTAATCACTTCTGATCATACCCGACGTAATGGAAACTGTGTTAGGTATTTTAAATGGAACAACCTGTATATTTTTGCTATTTTCGATTTTACCTATTCATCAAAATCTAAGTCATGTAACTCTCCCTATACCTATCTATGATAGTTTCGGATACAGGACGTGCTACTAAAATTATTTAAGTGGATGCTGGTTAAGTGTCAAATTTAAACAATTCCGGATTACCTACAGGTAAACTGAAAGTGAAAGTTTTAGTAGTTTAATAGTTAATATGCCGCAAAAATTTGTCCGGTGTTTCATTTAAAAATCACTAAACGCCTGGTTAGTAATCTCGCGGTCACCCGGTATACAGGGTGTTTTATTTCACTGCTTTTTGATGCTCAGTTGTTTGTTTCAAATTTATTATAAGATAAACAGAAAAAAACATAGCTGATTTGGATTAGACTGTGCTTTAATGCAAAATAGATACAAATATTTAAAAAATTCATATCAAAAAATCCAAAAAAAACATAGGTAAGTATGACCCCAATACGCAAAATTAACGTCAATAAATTAACTTTAAAATTGTCTAGTTCAAAAATAGCAAGTCAGAAAAACAGCCAAAATCAGAAATAAGAACTTGTGCATTTAATTACAAATAATCTTCGAAGCTATTTTTGCAGCCTTAAATTTCTGTTCCGTTTCTAATTTTTGATGCCGTTTTAGATAAAAAATGCTCATTTTTCAATAGTGGTATTAGCTCATAAAATGTGAACTTATTTTTCACTATTTGAATGTCTTCATTTTTCTCTTTTGGCCAAATAGGTAACGAGGGACGACTTTAAGGAATTTAATTTTGTTGGAGCTCTTATCAATTCATCCTCTACAACTCTACCAATGAACCATGTCCGTAAATAACATACTGCATAATAATTTTCCAAACGTATATCAATACAGCCTTTGTTGATATTTTATCTTCCTTTTACTTCTTATATTTTTGTTTTTCAAGGAACCTCCCCATTCGCTTGAAAGTCTTCCTAGCTTGTTAGAAAAGAGCCAATAAACGAGTGGATTTCATTACTAGCATTTCTTTGTTGACTTTAACACCTAGAAAAGAACGATCTTCCTTTTGTTTCTTTTTGCTGCTTAATATTTAACTCAGTAATACCCGAGGTAATACCTTATAAATCCTCAAATGCATTATTTTCATTGTCAATATCTTGTCTGTCTTCCTCGTTTACCGTTTGCCCTTCTATATCTTGATTCATACCGAGATTCATACTCGGATTCATATTCATAGTTAAGATATTAAGGATATTAAATAAAAACTATTTTAAGCATTTGCGCTTCTGTGTTCATACCTCGGTTCGGTACATATAAAAAATATTTTGGAGGCCATATTATAATTTTTATCTATGATCTTTAAAACTGAGTTTAAATTATGTATTTCAGATATCTTTATAAAAATCGATATGTAGGTTTTTGTCGCAACAATATCGTTTACTTAATTAAAAATTTAAAACTGATGGTGGTGGAATTTCTCATACAGGGGTGTGTCAGTGGAAAGTCGAGTGGGAGTAAAAAATTAATGTCTTACTAAATATACGTCAGATTTATTTATGTAGCAGTAGAACACATACAGAGTGCGGCATAAGTTTGGAAACCCCTGTTTTATTTGGAAACCACAAATTCTTTTGCGACAAAATTAAATCCTTCGGATTCGGAAGTTCCTGGTTTCAAAATGATATCGGCAGTGTTGCCACTCATTCCGATTTTTCTCTACCATCATAGCCAAATGTCAAATTTTAAATGGAACGTGAAATTTATTTTTTCTGCCATACAGAGTGAAACAAACTATTTTCTCACCATCAGTATCTCGAAAACCATAAGAGATACAAAGTATGTTAAATCGGGACAAAGTTGCGCAATTTAAAAGTCATTGATATGCCGTTGAGAATTTTACAGAATTCCGACTACTCCAATGATATTCGTAATAAACCGAAAATCAGCTATTTTATTTTAATTTTGTTTTGACTTTATTTAAAGAGATAATATAAAATGAATCTAACATTATTGTTGCCATTTTTTTTTCCTTTACAAGACGGTAGTATCATATTTGAAATCTGGCGTTTCGTGTCCGGGCCCCCACCATCAACTTTTTTTTTAAATACGGACCTGTGTTTTTTATTTCATTTTTAAAAGCCTTTGGTTTCCCAAAACCAAATATTCTCATAAGTGAAATCGAGTCAGAAAAGATTGCCCTCAAGATAGCCCTATCTCTGTCTAACACATTATTTCTTATGGAAAAAATCTAGATTTGTTGATTTATTAGTAAGTGTGAGACATCGTTGGTTTGGGAGAACAAAAGCTTCTAAAAAATTAAATAGAAAATCCAGGTCCGTATTTAAAGAAATGAAGTTGATGATGGGAGCCAGGACACGAAACGTCAGATTAAAAATTGATACTACAATCTTATAAACAAATAATAATGTTAAATTCGTGTTATATTATATCTTCAAATAAAGTCAGGAAAAATAAAAATGAAATAGCTACTTTTCGGTCTACTACGAATATCTCCGGAAATAGTCGGAATTTTCTAAATTTCTCAACGACATATCGATGACCCCTAAATTGCGCAACTTTGCCCCCATATAACAGAATTCGTATCTCTTATGGTTTCCGAGTTCCTAATGGTGAGAAGCAAATTTGTTTCACCCTGTATAGATTTCCCACTCCAATGCCAGTTCAGTATAGTTCATGTCAGATAGCGAGCAGTGTATAAGGGATACTCTGTATACGAACTGGTATTATACAGGGTGTTATTTAAGTACGCGGCCAAAGTTCACTCTTTGAGTGATTTTAGGACGAAAAGTTTATATAAACATAGGTCCGGAAATGCATTGTTTCCAAAATACAGAGTGTTCAAGTTTAAGAAAAAAAAACGGTAGTGTACGCCGTTGACTTCTTTCTAATTTTGGTATTTATTTCGGATTAAGGAACTAAAAATACAATTTTTTTGTCCCTTGAATTATTTTCGTATCTTTCTTACTCTTTAGGGAAAAAAATAAACACCACTACTTATTACATGTCCCTAGACTATATCACAAAAAAGGTGACTTTTTTTCTCAAAAACTAAGCAAGATACAAAGATAATTACAAGGGATAGGAAAGTTGTATTTTTAGTTGCTAAATTTGAAAAAATATATGAGTTTTCAAAAGTGAGTGACTTCCGGGACGCCAATGGACTTAAAAATAATTAATTATGGCTAAATTAGCTCCTTGTAATGTAAATACTACTGCCGAATTTTAACAAAATCGACCAAAAGAATCTTATTAAGATTTTTACAAAAAAAAACTATTTTTTTTAAGTTTGACGTCCTGTATCTTGGAATCAGTGCGGACATGTGTTTATATGTTTATCTTAAAATCACTTGAGGAATTACCTCCTGAGGTTTGGCTACGTACTTAAATAACACCCTGTATTATTAACGACAATGAATTCAATTGTTGTCAACAGACGCGTACCATAAAAATACCGAGAAAAATACCTAACGATTTTTTATACGTGTTTATGAGAAATACTATACCCAGTTAGCACGTAGCCGCTCCTTTGGTACTTTATATCATCTATTTTAACGAACATTTTTGTGGATTATGAGCGATTGCGAATGGATTGCGATAGGATTGCGAAGGATTGCGTGGATTGCGAATCGATTTCGGGGGATTGCGAAGCGATTGCGATGATTGCGAAGTGATTGCGTTGATTGCGAATGATTGCGATAGTGATTTCGGCGATTGCGAGAGAATTTGTGACAGTATTGCGAGAAGTGAATCGCCCCTCGGTATAGACCTCGGTGTAGACGATAAGATATCTTCATTTACGTCCGAGAGATTAGACCTCCTGTTTTCGGCAACTTCTTCACCTGTTCTTGTCAACTTGAGATTACTTTTTGGAATATTTTTTTTTTTGCTGAAGCACGCTAAGAGGAAGATCTTCATCAGAAGAGCTTTCCATGCTGCGGGAATGATGTTCGGTTGACCCTTCTTCGCTCCTATCTTCCACGTCGGTTACTTCTCCAAAGTACCATTTACCTTTGAAACGCATTTTTACTTTCGATCCTACCATAATTTTATTACCCACAACTAAACGTAGTTCATTTTTTCGAACAACATTCTTTGTTCCGTCTTGCCACACAACTAGAGCATCCATAATGCAAGATTTAGATCTGAAAAGAGTAAAAACGATTCTTGAAGAAATTGAACAATATTTCAGATTTTTCGAAATTTCGAAAAACTACAATCACCAGAAAAAATTTGCTACATTCAACAATAAATGATTGTAAATGGCACATAATACGTAATGAATAAAGAGTCTGTCTTTTACCAAAATTTGCCCCAATAAAATCAATGAGATTTATCTAGACGATTTTTCTTACCTATTCAAAAATTATTCAATCCACTTAATTGTTTACAAGTAATCTCTTTTAAACTTGCGGCATCTAGTAACTATTAATTTGTGTGCACACTTGATTCTAATACTATACCTTTTTATTTTAAACAATCGTATTTACAATAACAATTTATTATCAATAACACTTACCTCTTTATGTATTCACACCTAAATTATTAACAATTATTATTAACACAACTAAATTAAACTTTTAACTGGAACTAATAGCAAAAACCGCTACCGGCTTAACACAACGTTTTATAGGTTATGTTTACAAGCATAAAACCACGTTAACGCTTCACTTACGTCAACGTTCACGAAAGCCACAACGAAAATATTTCGCACAAACTGACGTAACTACACATACGACCATTTGTGTGATTTGATACCGCACTACTAAGCATTTCTCGCAAAAGGTCGTAAGTAAAGTTACGTCGTTTAGTGTGATCGAAAAACTAAATTTTGTCAGATACGCCATTTGTTTTGTTTGCTACAGCATAAGAACCTTTGCTAATTCAGTTACGGCACTTTGTGGGAACGTGCGGTAGATCGAAGT
>JAEQML010071163.1:0-16314 GCA_016904865.1 Pissodes strobi | reverse complement strand
TTTAGATACAGGAATAACAGCAGACATTTTCCAGGATTCAGGAAATACCCCATTGGTCAAAGACGTATTAACTATATCTAACAGACGATCACCAGCAGCATAAGATACATCACACAGAACCTGTTTGGATATTCCACCCACATTTTTCAGATTTTTTAAAATTCCTTTCATTTTAGTCATTGTTACTTTTTCAAATTGTAAAAAATAATTATTTATTTCGGGGGCTCTAGTAATATGAGTTATAATTGTTGCTTGCAGAATATTTTTAACTATTTTGTCGACACTTTCTATGAAATATTTATTAATTTTTTTAGCAATATCTGCCTCTTGGTGGACTTTTTCTCCTTCAAAAATAATATGTTCGGATATAATTTGTTTTTTTATTAGGTAGTAAGGTCTTTAGATTTTTCCACAATTCTTTGGGGTTGTAGGAAATAAGGTTAAGGTATTATCGTAAGGCTAAAAAAATTGCACATATTTTTTATTCAAAACATTGCTTGCCAACGTAACATAAAAATAGGTGTACTGAGCACTGCATTATAAATGCACTAATAATAATACTCTTAAACAAATAAAAGAACAAACAAAAAATCAAATGGGCAATAGTTCATTAAAAAAAAAAACATAAACTTGAACAAGAAATATTTTATATTCCTTTTCGATTTTTTTTTGGCAAACTATTATTTCTTGGAAATCAACTTTATTAGTAATGTCCTGATGTATTTTTAATTGATAGTGTTTAAAAAAAATCTATATCTACCGTCAAACTCATTAATAAAATATTTAAATTGGAGGATCTTCTCAATGAATGATTCATCTAAATCATGGGAATATAAATTTTGCAATAATTTTTAACTGACGCGGATCTCCGCATCTGCCATAGTTTTTATATTACTTTAAAACCCAAAATTTATTTCTGTTTTGTTATATAGTCAGACTCGATGCTTAAATTCCAGAGTCCAGAATATTATTATAAACGATAATCCTAAGATCACCTTTTCCGTCAAACGTGACATCTTCGCACCCAATGAATGATTCATTTAAACCATGGAAATATAAATTTTACAATAATTTTGAATTAGCGCGGATCTCCGCAGCATCCATATTTTTTCATATTACTTTAAACCCCATTTTTTGTCTATTTCGTTATATACTTAGACTATATGCTTTAGTTCTTGATTCAAGGAGTCCAGAATATTATTATAAACGTTAGTTCTAAGATCACTTTTTCCATCAAACGCCATCCACCGCCTTCATCAAATTGTGTTGTTCTTGTTTTTCTTTCTTGGTCCTTTTTGTAATTTTCTTCTTTCCCCCCTCTTCATAAAAATTATAGTTATCTCTGATAGATCAAAAATACCCTATTAATGACTTACCTATATATTCTTATAGCAGTAGATAAATCAGTATCGACAGTTTGGAATGACTTGCTGGCTTGACGACTTATTTTTTGATATAGTTGATATCGCTTCACAAGATGTAGGATTGCTATATTAGGCGTTAGGCAAATCTGTACACGAACGCGAATATATAAACATTATCCTCCGCATCTCCGCCGTCCCTCATTACACTTTGTAGTATACAACTTTTTCCCAATCGGTACAATTTTTAAAGAAGTTATCTAAAAACATGGTGATTCAGCCGACCCTGGCTAGCCGCTCGAGCTAATCGCCTTGATGCTTCATTACAATTTTGTATCGGTCGGTGACAAGCAAGAATCCGTAAATCGGTTCTTTTTTTGGTTTTAAGAAGAAGAATGCCTAGAAATCGTATTTCTAGTATAGTGAAGTGTTAGTGATACGTCTTGCTCGCAAAGGAGGCGAAAAAAGAGGGCAATATTCATCGGAAGAAGCGAATCAGGGGGTGAGTCCATATAAGATTATATGCCAAAATTTCAAATATACATAAATACCTGGTTATCTTAAATATATAAAAACAGAATCTCTCATATAAAAGCAAACTAAATGTGTATAATACTAAACTGTAGTATTATGAATAAATATGACACTTGTAACCCTTATTTTTTTACTTAATAAAATTAAAATGGAAAATACTTTCAAACTTCTAAAACTAACCATACTTATTAGGATAAAATAGAGTGCCAACGGGTTACAGTCAAAAATGCGAATGAATCAGTAAAAAAACTTAAATGTGCTCACTGCGATTTGAATTATACTAACAAACTGTTATTTATATACGAGGGCATGACAAAACATTGTTACACTTGTCGTCTGTGCACAATTACACAGAATCAAACAATATATTCGGAATTGAAATATATTATATCGAAATGAATATAAGTAATAAGCATAAGCAACAGTTAACGATGCGAGCTATTCGAACCGTTCTCTAGTAATCTCGTCTAATCGTACATCCTACCAGAGAAATACTATTCAATCACAAAAAGTGTTTACATAACACAATCAAAAGGCTGACTAAGGGGATATATACCGGTCGGCCTGCACATTTATTAATGTTTTAAATAGAATAAAACGTTTATATCATATAAAGGAATATAAAAAATAGAAACAAATGGTTATAATACCTTCGTATAATCACGTTCTCGATATTTGATCCCCGTATGGGGCACATGTGGGACTATAAACTACAATTCGATTCGATGCAAATATTGCAAAACAAAAAACAAAGTTATATTTAATTATGATCCACTGACTCATACTGCAGATCTATATGAAAATTTAAGAGTATGGCAATTACATAAGATATTAAAATTTGAACAGATTAAACTTATCTACAGGATAACAAATAAAACTCAAAAATAAAATATTATCATAATATTTTCAAAGGATATTCATAGCCACAATACTAGAGAGTTTATAGGAAATCATACTGTTATTATTACTAAAATGCAATTATCCTCAATACCAGTGTTCAAAAACACTGTCTAGAGGAATATGGACTATGTATATTGTAATTATTGTTATTACTGTATTAATAAATACTTTTCAAAAAAAAATATAAAAAATTACAATTTTGAGTAAGTCAAAGAGTGCCCTTTTCTCACGAAATTAGCCCCTATAAACTAGCCACAAAGGCAAGCTGACGCATAATTTACGAGCGACTAAATCCTAAGTTGGGTATTATTATAGCTTTGCATGGCCCTCCGTTGGCTTTGCTCGCAACGGAGGCTTAATCAACAAGAACTAAAAGTGCTAACCAAAACTAAACCAAGGCTAACCCAAAATTAAGGGAAACAGGCGGAATGTTATCGTTCGGCTTTGTCGAAGCAATGTAATACCGGAACGCATTATTTTTAAACAATTCGTGTTGATATGAGCCGTCCGGTGACGGAAAAAATAACATTGCTTGCAGGAGATGTTAATAAATAATAATAATACCTATTTACAAATTAACTTTAACTAAAATTGGCCTTCACAATTGCAGATGTGAAGGGCCTCCAACAGCCTCCACCCCAGTAGGTATATTATGTAAGAGTAGTTAGAGGCACACTGTATCCCTACATTTGCCGATGTAAAGGATATATGTACTGACAAAAATAAAACGGTATAGTGCTCTGTATTTGCAGATACAGTAACAAATAACCACCAAAAACAAATAACCACCATACTATTGCAACCCTCTTACATAAAATCATTGCATTGGAGGTAGCGAATTATTACACTTTTGGTTTCTATTCAAAACAGAAATTACAGTATTTGCAGATACTGTAAATATGCTAAAAAATCGTTGCATTTGCAGATGCAGTCGAAAGCATAACCAGGGTTAAGCAGCAAGCAAAAAGGTGAATAGTTCGTTGTATTAGCAGATACAATCGATCGTACACACTCTCTGCAATTGCAGTTGCAGATAGTGGACATATTCATGAACCTATTTTTCTGCTCAAAAACAGAAATTGCAGCATTTGGAGATGCTGTAAATAGGCTAAAAGATCGTTGCATTTGCAGATGCAATCGATATTATAAGTGGCAAAACGAAGGAAACTCTTTTGCATTTGCAAATGCATTAGAAGATCCTCTCACGCTAGCTGAGGAAATAACTTATCCGAATCAAGACTTACCAACATCAGAAGCACCAGATGGTCCTGAACAAAGTAACTACCACCTAGCTGTGTAGGTGCAGGCAAGAAAAAAAGATAACAGTATGATAGAGAAGTATCCACCAGCTGCCAACTGCAATGTCCTCAGACCATCAAAATTAAATCTCGAAGAGAGTACTAAATCCTGCCAAGACAACTACTGTATCAATTACAGAAACAACTATAGTCCGTGGGATTAGTGCCTTAGCCCTCCCTTTCAATAATTTAATTAGCCAACCGTCTGAACTAGAATTATACGTTGAAAATTGGCAGAAGTTAAAGGTAAATAGTTCAATAATAGAGAGGGTACAGGATTATAAAATCCCTTTCAATAGGACACCACTCCGGTTAGCAAAGTAGAAGACTACATAGGACGGCAAAAAATATAATTTCAAAATACGCATTCTTGGGGAAAACTGATCTCTTTAAGATGCATATTTCCTTATCCCTATGCACAGTAGCCAAAAAACTTGTTAAGATTCGTTTTTTGCAACGTACAATACCAATTTAATTGTGTTTCATTTGGTTTATGTACAGCTCCATGTCTTTTCACAAAACTGAAACCAGTTGTAAGATATGTAAAATTAAAGGGTATAAAAACTGTACTCTACTTAGACAATTGGCTAGTTATTGGTAATTCAAAAGAGAATTGCTTAAAAGTATAAATAAAATTACACAAACATTAGAAGATTTAGGTTTTATATAAATTCCGGAAAAAAGCGTAGTTATTCCCCCGCAACCATGCTCATTTTTGGGGCTTATACAAGAGAAAAGGGACCTACTTGCAGAACAGTGTATTATCTTTTACCCTGAAAAATACTTACTCAGATCTCCTTGCAGAGAGAAACAATCATTGTGGAAGAAAATTTCTCTGGCTGTAGGGAGATTAGGAAGTTTCCTGAGAAATTAAACTGATTATTTTTTATTGCAAACTATAGAACAGTGAAAAAGAAATCGATACGTATTTTTTTATTTCCACTAAAGATGAATATTACAAGAGCTATATACCAGTTTTTAGTTTTGTATATATAGATATACTGTGCATGGTGTGACGTAACAATTCATGTGTATTATGATGTCATAAGTACATCTCAAGGCGTTGTATCTGCCTCATTTTTCGGCTTATGGAAAAAAGAAAAAACACTTGTTTACTTATTTTTCATGGGCTATCGAAATCAGCAATAATAAAAAAAATTAAAAATAAAATAAAAAATTGATGAAACTTCCTCATTGTCAGGAGAGCCGTTCTATAACAAAGCGTACCTAATGAAGCGATAAAAGTGGTTATTTATTCATTGACAGATAGCGCCCTCAAACAATACTCAAATACTTACAATAAATAGGGGAATTTCTGTTTTTCTAAGCACCAAGAAATATATAATAAAACCGTAAACTTATTCCTGAGCTCTCAAACATTCAATTGTGTTCGGAGTCATCCAACTCTACCATGAAGTCACACAAATCTGCACTTTCTCCAATATTGAATATTAAACAAAAGACGAAGCAGTTATAAAAAGGTTTCTCAATGGAACATTTAACAAAAGACCCCCAAAATCAAAATACTCAATTACTTGGGATTCCTGCCCAGTTCTACAGCGCTTAAAGAGCATGTACCCTCACGAATTCTTAAATCTACAAATCTAGCTTTAAATCTAGTAACACTCTTAATACTAATAACGGCACACAAATCACGGACAACCCGGAAGTAAAAATAGACAATATTTTAAAATATGAATACATAATTGAAATCAGATTCCCGGATAACATAAAAGCAAGTGACTTAAACAGGCTTCAACCTAGCTTATTTTATTAAACAACCTGAACTATGTATAGCCATTTTTATTAGAGACTTACATAGAACGCCAAAAGGAAAAAGGGTGCTACCAGTCAATAAAAGGTGAATAGTTCGTTGTATTAGCAGATACAATCGGTCGTACCCTCCACTGTCTGCAATTGCAGTTGCAGCTAGTGAACATACCTATTTTTCTGTTCAAAAACAGAAATTACGGCATTCACAGATACTGTAAATATGCTAATAGATCGTTGCATTTGCAGATGCAATCGATACCGCAAGTAGCAAAACTAAAGAAAATGTAATACTCACTCACAAAAAGCCCTATTACCCAGACCGCAGTCAAACCATTAACAGATGGGTCAAGTTAATACTAAAAGCCAGCAGTATAAACACGGAAATCTTTGGGGCACACAGCACGCGAGACGGGGCAACTTCAGCAGCTCAAAGAATGGGAGTTACATTATAAACCATTCCGAAGACAGCTGGCTCGACAGAAAAATCAAAAGTATTCTCAAAATTCTATAAAAAACTTGGCGTGGGTAATCCCACTGGATTGGCATCTTGTTTATTGAACCATAATTTCTAAGGAATCATATAAATATTAAGCTACAATTATAACTTACGTACCAACTTGTTATCATCTTACATAAGAATATTGGTATAGTATTAAAAATAAGTTAAAGGTTAATATCAGTTAAGCGTTAAACATGATATATGTACCTTCATAATCTGTGGTTAAATCTAATGGTTATAAATTTGAATTTTAGTTTATAAAAAGGGCCTTACAAATCCAGGACTACAGAAAAATCGCAATTTTCAGTTAATGTAGATTACATCGCAAATACTTTAAACATCTACAAAGTATAATGAGGGACGGCGGAGATGCGGAGGATAATCACAAGATCAATCGACTTACCTGTAAGGAAGATCGATCGGAATTATCCGAGCATCTCCGCCGTCCCTCATTACAAACCCACCCAGTCTTTACCTTCTCCCTATCACCCCCAATGCAATGTAATCAAAAATCTCACGAACCAAAATTGTAATGACGCATCAAGGCGATTAGCTCGAGCGGCTAGCCAGGGTCGGCTGAATCACCATGTTTTTAGATAACTTCTTTAAAAATTGTACCGATTGGGAGAAAGTTGTATACTACAAAGTGTAATGAGGGACGGCGGAGATGCTCGGATAATTCCGATCGATCTTCCTTACAGGTAAGTCGATTGATCTTGTCATTTTATGCGCTACTTTGACGTCTTGAGTTTGACGTATTCTCTTTGTTTTTAGCAAACAATAGCAGTCAGATTATACTTTCTACAAATAAAATAAGAAATAATTATTTAATTATTATTGAAAAAAAAATTATTTCAGGTAATTTCTTTAGTTTTCCGGTTTTTCCAGGTACTAATTTATTAAAAAGCCAAAACGCTGGCTAGCACCGGCGCCCCTTGGGGTTTGGCGCCCATAGGCAATTCCCTAATGTGCCTAGTGGTAAATCCGGCCCTGCTGTTTCCACTCCACTGGTTCCTATATGGGTTCTCTGAGCATTTAAAAAAGTGATTGCAATAACAATAACGTACACCTAAAGATTCTTTTCTCTACTTCAAGTTGAATCAAATAAATAAAATAAATACCACCTTTTTTTGGAATAAAGTATCTAATTATCTTACAATATTATACTCATACGATGTTTTAGTTTTGTTTATAATATAAAGAGAAAAAAAAGTTGCATAGGCATATGCTATAGGTCCCTGATTCTTTGGTGCTCTAATACCTCCTGGCATGTAAATGCGGCACTTTTTCCATGTATTTTCATGCAAAATCATACTCTGATACCGGATTCCCTGGATAAGCTTTTACTCCGAAGAGTAGGAGCAACAGATTAAATTCTCGGAGGGTATTTTACATTTACTACACAAATCTGCGGATATCATTAAGTTAGATCAAATAAATAGATATCATTTTCGTCATGGAATAGTTGCCTAAGCTAAATACGAATACGCTCTCCAAATTTTCTCTAGCCCCCATTCGTAAGCCTACTATTTATCATGATTCTCTTGTATCACGATAAGTACCTTAAACTAATATTGATTTTTGCTTAATGCGTTCAGGTTCTTCATTCTATTCAGTATCCTCCTCAAGAATCATATTTTTTCAGCATACTAATCAATTGCAAGCGGCCGCATGATATGTTTACGAGCTTGGTCCTTAATTTTATGCAAGGACCGCCGCAATATGTAAACAAAAACGTGTTGTTCAGCAAAATGTCAGGGCAAACTCGGGCGGTGCTTATGCAAATTTTGCAGCTTTCTTTTGCTCGTGACTGCACTTTTTCGCGTTTAATACCAATAGTCTGTGTATTTCTAATGAGTACTCCGACAACCAACAGGCGCCTGGCCAGTCGCGATGTTGCCGATTTTATTCCCTCAACATTTGGAACGGTTGGCACTTCATTCAGTAAGTATTTTCCCTATTTTTGGCAACGGCTCTTCCCCGTTACTTCCATGCCCTCTCTTAATGAGGAACTCGACCACGCTCTTCCTCTTAGGTGAGCATGTGAATCTCTGAAGTGAGAGAACCCCAAGAGTTCGCATCCTCTTTTGAAATCATCGGAAACAACAGAGTCCTGGTTAACTGAGACACATGCTGAAATTGACAACGGATAACCGCAGCAGTTCTAGACACTGAAAGACAAGTTTTATTCCCAATTAAGCTTTCAATACATGTTTCTCATGGGCCAGGTTGACCACCTACAACCAACCAATAAAGAGGTTTAAAAATATCCAACAATATCCCAACCCTCCAGATATTTCGAAATTATTGAAAGTCACAAATCAAGTTGCCAGAATACTGGCAACTGTCGCACTTCGCATCCATTCCAAAGAAACAAAATGCTCAAAAATGTATGGATCCTAGGCCAATCAGTCAGATGGCTACTGTTCGCATGGTATACATAGACATTTACACAGCACTAAAACATAATCACATTTTGAACGTTCCTAAAGATTCGGAATGAACAAATAGTTATGTTTGTACCAAGGGCGTAAAATGCTAGTTTTGCACCAGTGGCTGAAATTTTAACAATCAGCCGAGAGCCTAAAAGTGCTTTTGGCAAGAGGTGCAAACAATATTTTTTGTACGATTGTAATGATTATTATTGATATGATTTTTTGCTGTTGTCAAATTAAATGAATATATGTAATTAATTTAATAAATATTGCGGGGTTTTTGTTATTGTTACGCTCTAGAACGTAAAAATTATAATTTCCCCTAGCAATTAGGACGTAAACTTGAATTTTATGCTCGTACAGATAGTCAGTTTTGTACCAAAGGACGTAAAAATTCTATCCGACAGAAGTGTAAACAATATTTTTTGACTACCATGATGTCATGAAATTTAACGTTTTATCATGAATTTTTCCCAAATTATTGTAAATATCATTTTTGCTGACCTTGTATATACACTTTTTTTGCTGGTATCAATGTGATTAGGTATTTTTACACCGGGGCATAAAAGTATCATTTTCCGCCTGCATTTTACGTCCGGTCGTAAAAAAATATATAGGCAAAAGGCCAATATATTTTATTTGTTTAACTTTTTATTTTAGTCGGGTTCTTCATTTAACTTTGATTTTACGTTTTTAATTAATGCGGATAGTGTTAGACAGTCAAAATTTATTTTAGTATACCGGGTGCTTGAAAAAAGCATCTGCAAAATTTTACCATAGCATCTATAGATGAAAACTTTATATACACTTATGCCTTAAAGATCTAAACAACTTAAAAAAAAAATTTCATTGTATAAGACGTATTTCACATGCGATCATATATTTTTACTTCTACCAGTCGTGTGCACAGATCCAGCATAAAATACATTTTTATAGAAACATATTACACGTCATTGATTTTTGTTCAAATTTGTGCTTCGATGTCTCGGATATTGAAATATTGATGCCTGGGCTTTTCAAGATCAACAATTGACCCAAAAAAGTTACTTTACGCCATGCAGTGAGCAGTAGATATTTTTGTACCAGGGGCGTAAAATAATACTTTTTTTCCGCGAGTTGAGTATTCTGCCCCAATGTTTGTAAAATCACTAATCCAATAGCGGATATAATTTTTTTTACCAGGGGCGTAGAATCTCCCATTTTGACTTGTGAAGAGTATATTGCTTCCTTGTCTTTGCAAGACCACTAATTCACCTAGGATGCAGAAAGTAATTTTACTCCTAGAAGTGGTAGGTATATTTGTAACAGGGGCATAAAGTGGCACATTTTGGTCTATCAACTTTGCAAGAGAACTAGTTCACCAGAGACCCAAAAAGTAATTTTGCGCCAGTGGGAAATAGTTATTTTTGCATCAAGGGTATAAAATGATATCTTATGCCACTGAAGTGTGATATTATTATTACCCGCGCTTGTAGCAGCTCGATTTTTCCAATGTCAAATATTTTTGAAATTTTATTGATATGTCGCATTTAGGAAAAAATATGCTGTATTTTGTACTCATCGATTTATTAATTATTAATTTATTGATTTGATTTGCTAACAATTCGCTTGAAATTGCCGCTTTTCTTAATATAAATTAACTATATTCTAAGTATAGGTTAACGATATATTTGTATTAGCTTTTATAACACGTTGTGACTCTATTTATTTTAGTTGATAAGCGATGCACATTATTATTAGAATAGCTTGGCTTGATTTATATTACTTTATCGTGGAACAGCCAGCAAACCGGTTTATATTTTTAAGAATTCTGTTAATAAAACCCACAAATACGCTGCAGTAGATTCGTCTATCCATATTTTACTGACGGGGTGAATATTCCATAACCTTTTAGGAACCCCTTGGTTGCGGAACACCAATTGCCGGCCGCCATTTCTGAAGATCGTTTGATTGTTTTGGGACCTCTGCTCCTAAATATACTCACACCGCAGGCTGTAGTTTTTGTAACATTCGACCGAGTAAGAGGAATGTACCATTTCTTGTTAACACCAGCTGTCGATTTATATTTTTAAAAGTTTATTGATAAGTTAAGTTAATTGATTAATTATTGATTTAATAAGCCGGCCTATATTCCCGTTTTCTGCACAACATCAGCAGAGCTTTTTCCGTTTAGTTGGCTAGAACGGGTGGCGCTCAAACTACCCCACTACAGGGAACGGGCATTTACAATACAACTCTCCGGAGCTAGGTTCTTTTCTAATTAATTGAAAACAAAATTTACTTTCATTTTAATTTCAATCAGAAAAAGGTGTTGAAAATTTGGCGCCCAACATTTGGGGCTATCTTTTTTGAGAGACCATTTCTTGTCTAGTATTATTATCCGGACTTTGCAAAAGCACCAATTCACCGAAGACTCCAAACGTAATTTTACACCAAAAAGTATTAATTATTTTTTGTATGATAAGGCGTAAAATAGCACTTATACATCCAGAGCGTAAAAATAACTAAAAAGCCTGCATTGTTTTATTAATTAATTATTTAACTTAAGTTTGATAGTGACATTAGCAAAAATTTAATATACAGGGTCAAGACGTTCCTTAGCTGCTTGTTGTCTCTACATAGCTGGCCCTGCATAAAACTGACTATTTTTACCAATGCGTAAAATGTTACCTTTTCGTCCTCGAATCGAACATCGTTTCCCGACCTATGCAAGAAGCTATTGGATGTTAGTTTAATTGGTATTACGAATCGAAATTAATACCTAACTGATACGAATTCTAGTTGATCTGACAACAGCGCCCGTTCAATTTCACATTCGGCAGGTTTTGTTTCGACGCTGCCTAATCGGAATAATTATGTTAAAAGGTCGCCGCACGATAAGTTATTATATCGTTTGGTGCACTTTTATCGGAAAACCCGATCGTTTACCTAGATACACCTCGGTAACGAGAACGAATACTAATGTCACAGTTAAAAGAATATATACATATATAAACATATTCTTTTAACTGTGCTAATGTGGTCCAGAGTTTTAAACTACTATAAATTAACTGTAAAGGCTGAAAAAGATCGGTTATTGTCTCATTACTATTCTCAGTAATTAAAATGAAATGAAGGTCCTTGTGAAATAGGTACTTAATAATAATTCGTTATTTAAGTTCCACCTACATTATTGATTTTTTAGTTCAATTTTTTTTCAATATTTGCATTTTTATAGGAGCTGCTGTGTTAATTTTGTTTATAATATTCTTCCTTTTTATTAAAAAGACTTGTTAAGCCTGGACATGCATCTGTGTAGTTGAAGTAGGATTTTATTATTTCATCAAAAAAATCTCCTCCACATACAGAGTTTTTTGTTTTTCAGTTCGCAGAGGGAAGCCTAAATGGAGCCGCTCTCGAGATAATGAACCATTTTTATCCATAGGTGGATTCATCAAATAATCGTTGCTGATTTTAAAACATGTTTGATGGTGATGATTTCATAACGGCATATAAATCAGGCCCGGGGGCAGTACAAACGAGAGCTTAGAGGATCGCGAAGGAGTGCCTGGAGGGCCTACTGTGGAGGGGTATTCTATGTCCCGGCCGCTGCTGGGCTCTGCAAGGTACTATCAAGGGACCCACTCGTCAAATTGGGCAGTGTCAGCCAGGTGGATGCTATACGTCGTCACCGGCGGATACTCTGCACTAGCTACTGACAACACACTTCCCAGGCTTAACAGGCATGGACCGGGGAGGTGGGGGCGGGGCTGTGTTCAGCATTAGAGCTGACTATGGCACTGCCAAAAAGATGGTCACCTATAATAAGCTAAGGTGGGTAATCGAGACCTTTGCCCCGTTTAAGGCGGCAGGTGAGGATGGGGTCATCCCGGGGCTGTTGCAACGTGACGGAGGACTCCTTAGCATGCCGCTGATGGACCTTTTCAGGACGTATATCACACACGGGCATGTGCCGAAATCCTGGAGGCACAGCAAAGTGGTATTCATTCCCAAGGCGGGAGGGAACGACTACACCGATACGAAATCGTATCGACCTATTTGTCTCACCAGCTTCTTGATGAAGATACTAGAGAGGCTGGTTTCAAGAAAACAAGTCGATCAACTATTTACAGTTTTAAAAAAGTACCAAGCACTAGATCAGAAAATGCGTCGTCACCTAGCTTGTTCCTGCGTGGCTCTAAGGGTCCCTCTGAGTCTGGAACAGCACGCATATCGAACGAGCAGGTCGGTGGACTCGACTTTTCACCACCTGGTATCCAAGCTGGAGGAGGGACTGGGGGAGGGGGGCGTATCGATGTGCATGTTTGCGGATATTGAAGTTGCCTTTAATAACACTGCAGTGGGTTCGATCTGCCGATCGGTGGACCGGACGGAGGTGGGTTCGGTCATAACGAGCTGGATCCGTACCATGCTCACCGGGCGGAGGGTTGAGGCTAGGCTGGAAGATGAGGTGGTTAGTTTGGGTTAGTTGAGTCATGGCGGGGATATCCTCAGGGAGGGGGGGGGGGTCTTGTCCTCCCTTCTGTGATGTCTAGTGGTGGATGGGCTCCTACGCATTCTGAGAGTAGAGCATGGAGTCTATGTACAGGCCTATGCAGACGACGTTGTGATTATAGCACAAGGTTCTGAGGTGGAAATACTGTAGAGGGCTCTGGACGAAGCACTGACCGGGTTGTCACAGTGGTGTAGGGATAACGAACTAAGGGCGAATCCCAACAAGGTAGAGATGGTCATCTTTATCAGGAAAATGAATCTGGAGGCCTCTCCCAACATCACGTAGGAAGGGACCCCTATTGTGGCAAAGAAATGCGTCAAGTATCTGGGTGTCTGGTCGGACTCCAAACTGATCTTTCAGGAACATATTCGGCTCAGGACCGCGGCGGTGCTCAGTGCCCTGTGGGCTTGTCATAGGGCGCTGGGGGCCTGGGGACTCGGGCCGAAAATTATGCTGCGGATCTATAGGACGATGATCGCTCCGATGCTTATGCACGGAGCGGTCGTTCGGTGACCAGGATCCTTAAAAACGGCGTCCAGACTAGTACTGGACAAATTACAGCGACTTGGATGCCTCATCATCGGGGCCATGAGGACGGCGCCCACAAGGGCTCTGGAGGTGCTGGTGGGGTTGCCTTCGTCGGTGGACTGGGTGAGGCACGAGGCAGCCAGGGCGGCCATGAGATTGGCTGATGTGGGGATGTGGCTCCTGCCAGGGCCATTGTGTTCTATGGCGGGGTTTGTCAGGGGACCTATCTATCCGGGGTATGCCAGGTGACGCGATGGTTTCTGAAATAGGCTTCCACGAGGGGCTGGAATGTGCATGCTTGGTTCCCCATAAATCCAGGGAAAGTTATAATATGAGTTCCAGCAGTTTATGCGTTGGTCTACTAATAGGCACATATTTTGTGAAGAAAAATGATACTCTAAAATCTGTCAGTTTATGGGCTGAGTACTCGAAGCTCAAAGCTATTTTATACAATATTTTTGAAAAAAACGGTTGACATTTCAAAATTTTCAACTTTAGTTGCTTTCCTAAGAAGAAAAATACCTACCTGACACCAAACGAAATAATTAAAATATTTTGACAGACGTGATATTTTTAAAATAGTTTCCTGATGAAGTTTACTTAAATATAAAAGTATCTAAATATTTGGGACAGAAGGAGCGTGTAGGAGGGAAGAGTTATATAATATGAAAAAGAAAACGAGTCGATCAACTATTTACAGTTTTACAAAAAGTACCAAGCACTACGATCAGAAAATGCGTCGTCACGTCGCTTGTTCCTGGCAATGCGCAACGACAAGATCACAAACCAGATTGTGGGCAAACTACAACAGGAAGATGGCCCAGTAAAATATTAAAAGTTTTACTAGATTCGTTATCATTTACCAATCATGCTGTTTAAAGGAGTTTTGCGACTATTCTGACAAACCAAGACCAAGGAGTAGATATTTTAGGCTTTAAAAGGCATGGTGGATGACGTTTGATCTCGGTGGCTCGGTGCCTGGACGGTATGTTCTGTAGAGAATGAAATTCGGTTTTAAACATAAATTCTTAATGAATTATTCTGCGCCAGCCGATAAAGATATCAGCATTCTCAACACAACTATAGAATCTGTGATTTTATCTGGAGAGAAACATAACTGGCTAATAAAAAAATAAATCTTATTTTAAACATGGTTAATATTTTTGTAGCAAATCCACTATTCGATGTAGTGGCTCATTCCTACTTAAATGATAGGAATGGATCTACGACTCAATTCAGAATGTCTAAGATTGTCCTGGTGACGATGGACTTAAATATTAAACAATTTGTCAAACATTTTTTGACAGTATATTCGAAGATCTTAACGAATTTTCAGCTAAAGGTATTTAGATTATAAGGAAAAAACATAGTTTAACCGATTCAATATTCGATGTAATGATCTATTCCTACCCAAAGGACAGGAATGGGTAATTGTCTCGGCAACGATTAAACTTCTAAAATTGTCTGGGGATGATGCGGATGAAACGGTTACGTATTGAATATATTGGCCGAAAGCTATCTCGTCAACTCTTGATTATTCAGTCCATTTTAGGGTTTTTAGTTAAAGCTATTAAGAAAGCAAAGAAAATTCACATATTTAAAACATAATAAAAATGTATTCAACAATTTCACTAACCAAGATCTCTCGAAAACCACTCAATGTATGTTTGGAGTGCTCTACACGCAACTTGTTTTTAAATATCTAGGGATGATGAGGGTGAAAAAATAATTGGATACTTCAATCCATTTTAGGGTCTTAACAAACTAGAAGTTACACAGGGTGGTCCGTAATGAATGCGCCATAATATGGCGTGTAACTGTAGCTTCGAGATGGCAGAATAATTCGTGTGAGCCAAACATATCTAAGTAAAATATTGTTCATTTAAAAGATATTCAAACGCCTTAAAAGATGATTTTAAGTTGCATATGTATCTTATAATTTGATCAATTTTAAAGAAAATGGTGTTAAACTTTGGATTTAGAGGTTCTTGTTTGTGGGAAATCCGAACCTGAAAAATGGGCAGTTTATCGGTAACAAGCAACGGTACCTTTTTTGCTTACAAATAATCAGTTTATCAAATCTGTCATCCAAAATCCCGATAGAGTTTTGCATACAAAAGTTATAATGAGCCATTTTTATTGAAAAGTATGTAAGAAGCAACATAGAACCTAACATAGGCGTCTTCGATTGGTCAGCCTGAATTGGGAACTTGGGAAGAAGTTCCTATGCTTTCCATGTTGGTTTCTCGATTTTTCACTAACATCACTCTACGTGGTCTGCCGTTTGTAGCAATAGTGGTTGGTGCCAGATGGAAATTTAATTGATTTTACCATATATGGGATTTTCAACCGACCATTTTTGGAGTTTCAGGCCTTACCTTTGGCATTTTTGGGTAGTTGTTTGTTAGTGCCTGAAACTCCCTATATTGAGATAACCCACATCTGTAAAATACTATTTCATTGAACCTGATACATTCATTTAAAGACACCC
>JAEQML010071162.1:0-16314 GCA_016904865.1 Pissodes strobi | reverse complement strand
GGTGCGAATCTCAGCTGGCTGAATTTCTTGAGGCAACACCTTTAAATGTTTAGTTGTTTTAATAAACTCTTCAGTCTTTTTAATATCAACATCATTTGCGACAACCTGATTCGCAGACCATTTGCACCAACTGCTGAACTTTTCCATGTTTTGCTTTTGAGGACAACCATAGAAGTCAATTTCGGCGGAATATATGAAAGTGGATAAAAGTTTTTCTTGTTGCGGTATTAGGTAACTGGCCTGTTACACCGAACATGCAAGATGTTCATTTCGAGAAATACATTTTTTATCTTAACACGGGTATCACGTGTGCTCATATAGCGAATGATCATGTTGAAGTTTCGAAATACTTTGTAAAATATATGTTTAGTACGTAGTCTGACGCAGGTATGGCTATCACGTGTGGTCATATACTTTCTAAACTATAAAAGTCTAGTACACAATCTTATTTGTTGCTGTGAGGCCTGGAAATTAAATGAAATGAATTTATTAATCCAAAGATTACAAATAGGACATAGGACAAGTCAAAAAACAACAGAATAAATTAAAATTAATTGTAACCTAACTAGGACAGCCAAATATATATTTAAAAGATGCATCTAAAAATTATAATTTAAGAACTCCTCTACTGAGTAGAACGCATTCTTAGTTAATATTGATTTTATATAATTAATAAATTTAATGTTGCTTAATTCTCTAATATGGATAGGAATTTTGTTGTAAAGTACCGCACCTAAATAATAGGGATTTGATTTATATCATTCCAGTCTATGAAGGTCGTACTGGAAATCGCTGCCAAACCTTGTACAGTAATTATGGTACATATTTCGTGTTCTAAAAGAGACAATGATTTGTCTAAAGAACTTTAGTAACTCTAAAATAAATATCGAAGGCAATGTCATTATAGCCTCGCTTATAAATGTTTGTTTGCAAGAATCTCTAAATTTAAGACCGAACATATAACGAATAGCTCTTTTTTGCATTATAAAAACACGCTGTGCTGCAGATGAACCATCCCACAGAATGATGCCATATCTAATAATTGATTCAAAATTCGAAAAATAAAATATCCTTATTACCTTGCTAGTTAAAATCTGTCTTAGACGACACAAAGCAAAACAGTTACTCGCACACTTTTTACATACCCGACTTACATGTTTTTCCAATTCAAAAACATATCCAGATGTATCCCCAACAACTTGAAACATGTTCATATGATTTGCTATTCAATTTGAGAAGTTGACTTTTTGTATAGTTAGCACCATATGGATAAAACTTCATTGTAAATGTTTTCTTTTGATTAAGTGTTAATTTATTGGTGCAAAAATATTGGTATAATGTATGCAAATTGTGGGTGAGACAGTTGTTCATTTCCAACTCAGTAGCACTAAATACGCTAATATAGTAATGTTATCAGCAAATTCGCAGTGGTATGTAGTCAAATAATCAGAAATATCATTGGTGTACATTAGGAAAAGTAAGGGTCCAACTCCCCTGTGGAACACCAACGTCCACACCCAACCGCTCAGACTCTGACCCCTCAATAAGGACAAATTCTTTGCGATATTCCAAATAGGATTTTAGTAGGTGATAACAATTGCCACGAATGCCATATAATTGAACCGTTTCTAAGACGAGGTCATGGTCTACGCAGTCGAATGCTTTCGTCAAGTCCACAAACAGCGTCACTACCCTGTCATTCTTATCCAAACATTTATATATTTTATCCACAATAGCACAAAGTGCAGTTAAAGTAGATTTTTTACCACGAAAGTTATGCTGAATATTGGAAATAAGATTATTACACTCCAGGAAGCTCACTATACGCTTTAACAAGATTTTCTCGAAAATTTTTGAGAAAACAGATAGAAGTGAGATGGGCCGATAGTTACTAACTTCTTTGTGATCACCTTTTTTATATAGACATACAACTTTTGACATCTTAAGAAGATCCGGAAAGGTTGATTCTGCAAAGCAAGAGTTTATAAGCAAAGATAGAGGTTTGCACAATTGCCTTGCACAGTACTTGATGAGAGATGATGTAAAGTTGTCGGGTCCATAAGAATTAGAATTTGATAAACTATTTATTGTGTCAAATATACTTCTCTTTCAGAAACTTTATATAAATAAATTGATTTGTCTACGAAAGTGTCCCGAAGAATTTTTTTTGGGGTAATATTTTCAGTGGTTGAGTGCTTACCTTGAAACTGTTTTGGATTATTGATAAAAAATAAATTAAATTCTTTGGCTATATCGTGTGGATTTATATATTCGACGTCGTTTACTTGAATACAATCGATTTTGGTTTTTGTTTGATTTTTCACAGTGGAATTAATAAGGTTCCAAACAGTTTTTGTTTTATTTTTAGAATAAAAAACTTTATCATCATAATATTTTCTTTTAGCGATTCTTAATAGTCGCCTATATAAATATTTATATTTTTTGTAAAATTCTATAGTTACAGTACCCTTTCTCATCGCGTCATGCAGTCCTCTCAAATTTCTCGAGAAAGTCTTTAATCCAAGCGTTAGCTATTGTTTGTTGTTGTGAAGATTTGTCTGCTTTTTGTTTATGAACTTAAAACTAATATCATAATAATACTTGAGTGTACCAATGAAACCTGAGCATTTATCATTAATATTATCTAGATCATACAATTCGGTCCAAGTCTCAGAATTTAGAAAATTCACAAAGGATTCCCTGTTTTTATTAGAAAAAGATCGGGATCTGTAACTCACACTCTTTGCATCATTCTCATAGGGAAACTTAATTATTTGAAAAGTATGATCAGGCAGGTCATTATCTGCAACACACTGACCTGTTAATATATCATTAAAATTAGTACATATATAGTCTATAGCAGTAGAAGTATTGGCACGGTATAAATAAGTATATTATATACGGTAGGTTCACTTGAGGCAAATTTCCAATTTCGCCGACAGTTTTTACCTTCGAAGCGAATCCGGATCAATCTCGTTCGCAGCCAGGGGTGGCTACACTACGAGGGAGAATTATTTTACGGTCAGTGTGCAAACGCCTTGATATTCTGTACTGTTGGGTCGCGTTGAATTAAATAATTATTAAGATCGCTACAATGGCGAGATATTGTTGTGCGGATAATTGCCTTATAAAAGTGAGGAAGTCATTTTGTAGATGCCCCAAAGACCCTATCAGGTAAGATTTATAATAATTTTTTAATAATATGCAGTTTTTCAATTACACGTATAATCGGTTCAACAAATCTGACCTTATTAAAATTCTGTTATTTACCTAAATTTGGATGAAGACAGTAGTGAGAAAAGAAAACAAGTACGGCCCAAGTAAGTAAATGCCCGTCACCACTAGCGTGAGCTAAAATCCGTTTATGTTTTAATAATTGCGAATTTTTCACATGACCTTTTGTGTTTTTAGCAACTCTTATATTACAAGCTTTTATTTACTTTCACCTGTGGGTCTGTCTGTCTGTCTGTAATCAAATCTTCCAAGCTGAATTAGAACTACTTATAAATGTCCGATTGACTTGAAATTTGGTACACGTTTATAGTTCCGATGACAATACAATAATAATGTTGTTAAGTTTACACCACCCCCCTTCAGGGGTAGGGGAGGGGGGCACTACTTAAAGTAGGTCCGATTCCGGTTAAAATTGGTATATGGGGGTTTTTGGGGACAAGGAATATGAATTTTCTATCAGATTTTGAAAATTCAACATGGCCGATATTAATAAATAATAGAAGTCAATTTTAGCTGACTTCTACATATTTAATTGACTTCAAATTTGGTATGCGTTTGAAGTTCAAATGAAAATATAAAACTATGGTCTTGCTTACACCCCCCCCCCCTTTGAAGGATAAGGTAGGGGGGCACTACTTAAAGTATGTCCGATTTCGTTTAAAATTGGTATATGGGAGTTTTTGGGGACAAGGAATTTAAATTTTTTATCAGATTTTGAAAATACAAAATGGCGGATTCAACATGGCCTATTTTGGGTTAAATGTTGCAAGTCAATTTTAGCTCACTTCTACATATCCAATTGGCTTCAAATTTTGGTATGCGTTTGTAGTTCAAATGAAAATATAAAACTATGGTGTTGCCATTGTTTATTCTTGTAAAGACAGTGGTGTTGCTTACACTTCCCCCTCCGTTTAAAGATTAGTCATGAAAGCACTACTTAAAGTATGTCCGATTTCGTTTAAAATTGATATTAGGGACAAGGAATATACATTTTTTATCAGATTTTGAAAATTTTAGGTGGCGGAATCAAAATGGCTTTTATTATATACTACGAATCTAAGTTTTATAAATAAAAATATAATATTTACTAAACTTGTGATTTTGCTACGCCATACCTACTAAAAAATAAAAAATAAATAAAAGTAAAAAAAAATAAAAGAAGCTTTTATTTAAATGCACTAAAAAGAAGAATATAACATTTGAAGTAAATCAAACCCATTATTTTGTTACATTAAACATGTTTATATGATATAAAAGCTTGTCGCGAGAAATTTAAACAGGAAAATCTCGCGACAAGCTTTTATATCATATAAAAATGTTAAATGTAACAAAATAATGGGTTTGATTTACTTCAAATTTTATTTTCTTCTTTTTACTGCATTTAAATAAAAGCTTGTTTTAATTTTTTTTTTACTTTTATTTATTTTAACATTGAAAATGTTTCTATTATCCTAGTAGGTATAGGGCCTCAAATCGTGAAAAAGTGTATGCTACATTTGACACATGACATCATACGCGTGAGAGATCGTGTTAGTTTATTTACTTAAACTTAAATTTGATTTATAAGATATCGGAATCGATTAAAATGACTAAAATAAATTGGAACTAACTGAAACTAACCGAGAGTTGATTGAATGACTAACCAAAACTTGCCAAAAATTACCAATACGGGCTTAAACGTACCGGTACAGGTTACAAAAATTAAATTAAGTTAAAACTAACCGAAACGAACGGAATTTTAACGACTAACCAAAACTAATCAAACATTAAATTTGATTATAACGTATCGGAACCCATTCAAATGACTAAAATAAATTGGAACTAACTGAAAGTAACCGAAAGTTGATTGAAAAACGAACCAAAAGTAACTAAAAGCATCAAAAAGGGCTTAAACGTATCGGAACAGATTAAAAATATTAAAGTAAGTTGAAACTAACCCAAAGTAACTGAATTTTCGCGACTAACCAAATACATTAAAATTGGTTATAAAATATCGGAACCGGTTCAAATGACTAATATAAATTGAAACTAACTGTAATTAACAGAGTTGATTGCACGACTAATCAAAACTAGCCAAAGTAACCAAAAGCACTAATTGCTTAAACCTATCTGAACAGATTAAAAATATTAAAGTTAGTTGAAACTATCCCAAATTAACCTAATTTTCGCGACTGACATAATTTAACCAAAAACATATAAATTGGTTATAATGTATTGGAACCGCTTCAAATGAGTAAAATAAATTGGAGCTAACTGAAAGTAACCGAAAGCTGATTGAATAACTGTCCAAAAGTGACTAAAAGCACCGAAACCGGCTAAAACGTATCGTAATACATTAAAAATATTGGAGTAAGCTAAAATTAACCCGAATTAACCGAATTTTGGCGACCAACCTAAACTAACTAAAAACAGTAAAATTCGTAATAACGTATTGGAACCGATTCAAATGACTATAATAAATTGAAACTGACTGAAATTAACGGAAAGTTGATTGAACGACTAAACACAACTAACCAAAAGTAACCAAAAAAACGAAAACATATATCAAAACAGATTAAAAATATTAAAGTAAGTTGAAACTCACTTAAATTAGCCAAATTTCGGTAACTAACTAAAATTAACCAGCAGAATGTAACAACGCTTGTTAAATTTGAGATCTGAGAGAATACATAAATGTGTTGAAAGTTAATAGTTGATATAAGTTTGGGTTAGTTTGGGTTAGATCAGATTAGATTACGTAAGTTTAGTTTACCAAAATACGAGCCAAAATATATCACATACATGCATATTATTTCCAGGCTCTTTCTTTTTTACAGTTTATAACGTTAAGTGTGGTTGGAAAAAGCAAAATAACATTTGCATTTGATTCAACTCTCATTCCCCGATCTAACAGTATGCAACTCGACTAGTTTTTACAAAAAAAAATTAATTCGATCCGTCTCTTATCCCCGATCTAGCGCAGTTAGTTTCACTTAGTATCAACTTATTTAAGTCATTTCAACCGGTTCCGATACGTTATAATCAATGGCAATGGATTGGGTGAGTTTTGGTTAGTCGTTCAATCAACTTTCTGTTAGTTTCGCTTAGTCTCAACTTATTTTATTTGTTTGAGCCTGGTCCGATACGTTATAATCAATTTTTCATAAACAGTCTCGTGACGTTCAGCAAAAATTTCCGCGTCGTGACGCGACCTTGAAAAACCACTCGCATGAAACCACAGAGGTATTCATTTGAACAGGCTGCGACACGTTATAAAAAATTTTATGCTTTTGATTAGTTTTGGTTAGCCGCGTGAATTCGTTCTGGTGCTTTTGATTACTTTTAGTTAGTTTTGTTTGGTCACTCAATCAACTGTCGGTTAGTTTCAGTTAGTTTTAGTTTATTTTAGTCGTTTGAACCGGTTCCGATACGTTTAACCAACTTTAATGTTTTTGGTTAGTCGCTAATATTCAGGTGATTTGGTTTATTTTAACTTACTTTAATATTTTTAATCTGTTCTGATACGTTTTGGCACTTTTTAGTGCTTTTTGTTACTTTTGGTTAATTTTGGTTAGTCGTTCAATCAACTTTCGGTTAATTTCAATCAGCCTATTTTAGTCATTTGAACCGTTGCCGATGCCAGTAGTTACGTTATAACCAATTTTTACGTTTTTGGTTAAATTTAGTTAGTCGCCAAAAATCGGTTAATTTGGGTTAGTATTAACTTAACTTACTTTAATGTTTTAAACTATTCCGATACGCTGTAGCCCTTTTTAGTGCTTTTGGCTAGTTTTGGTTAGTCGCTCAATAAACTTTCAGTTAATTTCAGTTGGTTTTAATTTATTTTAGTCACTTGAACCGACTCCGATACGTTACAATCAAATTTAATGTTTTCAGTTAGTTTTGGTTAGTCGCCAAAATTCGATTTATTTAAGTTAATTTTAACTTAGTTTAATATTTTTAATTTGTCCGATACGGTTTAGCCCTTTTTGGTGCTTTTGGTTAGTTGTTCAATCAACTTTCGGTTAGTTTCAGTTAGTTCCAATTTATTTTAGTAATTTGAACCGGATCCGATACGTTATAACCAATTTTAATGTTACATTACAAGTACTTACTTTAATTTTTTTAATCTGTTCCGATAGATTTTAGTTCTTTTTGGTGCTTTTGATTACTTTTGGTTAGTCTGGGTTAGTAGTTCATCACACATATGACATCATGTGTGGCAAATGTAGCATGCACTTTTTCGCAATTTGATGCCCCATAACAGGAAAACATAAACATTTTCAATGTTAAAAGCACTACGGCAGTCGTAGCGCGATGAGAGACATTCTCAAAAATGCAGCCAATCACTTGAGAAATGCACCCGGTTAATTGGCCATGTTAAATTCTCCGAAAACTGACGATTTCGCAGAAAATGTGAGAGAAATACTCGTAGCGCGAGTAATGACGTGTTAAGACTTTTAAGACTATAAATTTAGTTTACTATAGCTTAATATATCCTTTTTTATATTTAAATTCCCACAATATTTGTCAGGTACTTTGAACCTTCTGCTTTATAGATGTTTTAATAGATAAATCAAGTTACAAACTGTCAAATAAATTATTTTAATTGGTATTACCTTTATTTATAATGTTTTTGAATTTAGTATACGTTACTATTTTGTATAACTTTATTACATAGTTTTATTCATTTGAATCACGTATTAAAAATTACCTTAATCCCTCTTTGAAATATCATGTAACCGAGGACATAATTTGGCATCAGCTAATACTTTTTGAATCTCCCCTTACAGACTGCTCGCTGCTGCAGGTAGAGAAAAAACGATTTTTTTCTTCAAACGTCAGTAAATCCGTCATTACTCGACTGTGTAGGCGGCCGTGAAGTTTAACTTTTCCTCCGCCGGAGCTTTACTTTTCACTTTTCCGCCGGCGGAGGTATATGTGTTACCATAGCAACATAGATACAAACAAATAACAAAGCAAGCGTCAACAACTCAAGAATTATTAAACTAAAATTTGTATTTATCACTCAATTTGTGTTTGTGCACTGCATTTCTAAAAATCACTAATTTAGGAACAAATTGGTTATTATTTAATCGAACTTACTCAATAACTGCTTATCAATACGGAATTAAAACGCAATCGGATACGCAATCTTAAAAAAATAATTATTGTTGACAGTGTCCACTGACAGCTTGATGTTACTATATTCACCGACACCGGTCTAAGCAAGGCCACCTACGACCGTGGTCTAAGCCGCCTTGCGAACCCATTTATCTTTAATAATAATTAGATATTATTACTATTAAAAAGAGATGTTTTTGCATTAATTTGTCGACATTTGAAGAAAAAACAGCATATTTTATTTGGAGGAAAAGTTACTTTTCATGGCTTGCTCTCTATTACCAGCCTCACTCCGTTCGGCTGTTAAACACGAGCGCGCCATGAAAAGTATCACTTTTCCTCCATATAAAATAATATACTATTTTACCGTACTGCGGCTTTTGCGTTTGATCCAAAAAACATGAAACGATTTTTGCTGAGTGAATCTACTCGATATTATTTGTACGCTGGTACAGCGGTATTAGGGAGTGGTAGTGAAAAGGATGTTATGTGCTATTCGCGGAAAATGTACAGAAATGTCTGCGGATTTGTGGAATTGTAGTATTAAAGATATCAAAGTCTTTGTTATGATTATTATGAGTTCTGCACATAACATGCAGTGGTGAAAAATTAAGTTTGTGTGTTCGAGCCCTTGGCAGAGAAAAGGTCAAATTTTGTCGTGATGATAAGCGAGGGACTAGAAAACCAATTTTGTTTAATATATCAGAACAGTCGATCTGGTTATGTAGTAACTTAAACAGAAACACCTGAGAAAAATAACTTCTCAGTTCTCCTGCGGACATATCAAACATTTCCATTAAAATCTCTTCCGGGTATCCCTGAGGAGGATATATGCCATGAGTTTTCAAGTATAGTAGTTTCAGGAATCTTCGCTGAACATGTGTATTATACACGGGTGACCAAACTACAGAAGTATTTATTGTATCAAATACTTTTCTTTCAGAAATTTTATATAAATAAATTGATTTGTCTACGAAAGTGTCCTGATGAACTTTTTCTGGGGTAATATTTTCAGGGGTTGAGTGTTTACCTTGAAGCTGTTTTGGATTATTGATAAAAAAATTAATTAAATTCTTTGGCTATATCGTGTGGATTTATATATTCGACGTCGTTTACTTGAATACAATCGATTTTGATTTTTGTTTGATTTTTCACAGTGGAATTAATTAGGTTCCAAACAGTTTTTGTTTTATTTTTAGAATAAAAAACTTTATCATCATAATATTTTCCTTTAGCGATTCTTAATAGTCGCCTATATAAATTATATTTTTTGTAAAATTCTATAGTTACAGTACCCCTTCTCATCGCGTCATGCAGTCCTCTCAAATTTCTCCAGAAAGTCTTTAATCCAAGCGTTAGCCATTGTTTGTTGTTGTGAAGATTTGTCTGCTTTTTGTTTATGAACTTAAAACTAATATCATAATAATACTTGAGTGTACCAATGAAACCTGAGCATTTATCATTAATATTATCTAGATCATACAATTCGGTCCAAGTCTCAGAATTTAGAAAATTCACAAAGGATTCCCTATTTTTATTAGAAAAGGATCGGGATCTGTAACTCACATTCTTTGCATCATTCTCATAGGAAAACTCAATTATTTGAAAAGTATGATCAGACAGGCCATTATCTGCAACACACTGACCTGTCAATATATCATTAAAATTAGTACATATATAGTCTAGAGTAGAAGTATTGGCAGTGATTCTAGTAGGTTCATTGAATACAGGTAGGTACTAAACTAAATGAATTTAAAATGTCTATCAAGCATTAAATTGAACAAAAAAATTAAATCGCCAACAACAATAAACCTACAAAAAGGAAATTTATTACATATACAGTGTGTCTACTTAAGTTGGAACCATATGGAAAACTTTCTTATTATTGGTTTTATGAAAAAAAGTTATTCTTCATAAAAAGTTCTGCTTGGTCTAAAACCCAAAATGCAACCATCAGATATCAATTTTTATTGCAGTTGTATACGAGGTTTGTCAAAAAATATGAATTTTGCTGAAGAGTAAAGTACCTTTATTTTTGACAATATCGAAAATTATTATAAAGAAAAGTTGTTTAGAATTAAAAGTTATTTTCAAATATGCAATTACAGCCATCTAGCATGAAAATTAAGGTTTTGTGATTATTTACTTTTTACATTAAATTGGTATTTATCTCTTATCTGTTAAAAAAATGATAACACGCTAAATGGTTGTAATTTCATATTTGAAAATAACTTTTAATTCTAAACAACTTTTCTTTATACAAATTTTCGATATTGTCAAAAAGAAACGTACTTAATTCTTGAGCAAAATTCATATTTTTTGACAAACCTCGTATATAACTGCAAAAAAAAAATTGATATCTGATGGTTGCATTTTGGGTTCTAGACCATGCAGAACTTTTTATGAAATATAACTTTTTTTCATAAAACTAATAATAAAAAAGCTTTCCATATGGTTCCAACTTAAGTAGACACACTGTGTAAGCTAAACATTGCTCAAATTGATTAAAAAAGTCCAATTTAGGCGACAATAGTGATCGGTAAACACAAAGAATACAAGTGTTTATGTTATTTACAGTTACCTGAATACAAGCACATTCAAAGATCATTTCTATGCAAAATTTAGATATTTCGGGCACTGAAATGAATTTAATGGAGTTCTTAATTAAGATAAGAACCTCTCCATGTTTGTTTAAGCGTCTGTTAAAGTAACTGCCCATGTTGTAACCACTGACAACCATGTAGGGCATCTTCGCATCATCACACCAGCTTTTGGATATACATACAATGTACAGCTTTTCCGCTTCCAAAAATACCCTGTACAAATGTACACTTTAAAGTTCAGCAGTATTTTGGTCATGTAGTTTTCTGAAAAATTGACTATTATAATTACTTCTCTGTCTGCTACATTTTTTTGATAGTCATACTTTGATTATGGATTATATTCGTGTTCTAAGTAACATAGAACATGTTTATTCACTTCACTAAAAAAATTACAAAAATGATAGACATTATTCTCTTCTCAATAAAAATTCTTACAGTATAAGACCTATTGTTTTTTCTGTTCTTATTTGAGTTCTTTTAATCTATTGATACGTACGAAACTTTATACAAATTGTTAAAAGATTTCGATTTTAATATATTATGTCTAGTTGAACGAATTTTACAAGTGTTCACATTAAAATTTTTCGGATTTTTTTTTGAGGTGGTTTTCTCGATTTGGATTAGCAAATATTACGCCAAATCTGAAACGCTATATTCAAACAGAATAGGAATAGAAAGCACACCAGTTAAATGATGCACTACATGTCAGTATATTTTTAAAGGGAGAGGAAGCCACACCCCGAGTAAATAAAATATCCCTAGCAACCAATGATATCAATTTGTTGAGGTACGTTTTGCGGTCTATCAGGCGCTTTGTCATAATGTTGTGACAAATCGGAAGTGGGTTCATCGTTTTTATCGATAATGGGCAGTTCCCCTTTCCTTATTGGAGTTCCACTTCCTGGATTAAGGCCTTTTTCAGAAGATACGGATTTTAGCCGGTCCGGTTGTATTGGTTTTAACGTGAGTGGTGCATTGAAACCTTGTGACAATTAGTTTAATGCACTATTGGACTACAATAAACCGGACCGGTTAAAATCCGTATCGTCTGAAAGAGGCGTAATATGTTAAGTAGAATAGGTAATATTATAATCCTTTTGCAATAAGTATTTAAAATATTATTCTCCTTAATACACAATATTTTTAATGCCAAACTTGTTGGTAAATTTAACATTTACTATTAAATTTTATCTTGAGCTATTTATATATATTTCTACCATTATATTAAATCGTATCTTGGATGCATTTTTTTGGATATTTTAATGCAAGGAATTGGAAAAAGGTTCATTTTTATTATTGCTTTAGTGGTGTTTAGTATGTTCTTTAGCTTTCTTAATCTTTTCGTGCCATACCAAACCAGCTGTCAGCTGAAATAAAAATAATTTTAAAATAAATTTTAGCTAATAATGCAGTTCTTCATTAAATGCATCCTAAAATGACTACAATTTTATTCACTGGCATGTTTGGAATTTCCCCAAAGTAAGATGCGTAATAGTTGAACTTAATAGGTACCTAGGTATACCTAGGAGATATATAAAAATATACAAAATCATAACGCAACTGGTTCTTTTTATAAGGGATCAAAATTGCAAAGTTTTATCACATGATAATATCTTAGGGTTTTCGGTCCCTTTAAATAATATGAGTATACCTATCCGTATTATGTCATTTACTTTGGGCTTAGCACCAAGGTTTTGTTATGTAAATGATATTGCTTGATATATTTTTAAGAAGGCCATATTTGGCCAAAGACTAAAACCGAACAGTATTGGCTCGAATATACAAACTCCAACAGTACATATTCCGTACTTTTCCGCCTTCATTTCCAGAAACGTCTTACCGTAAAAGTTCCGAAACGTCTTACAGTAAAAGTCCCGAAAGCCTAATGCGGTATTAAACCCGGATGCACATATCCCGAAACACCTGATTGTAAATGTCCCGAAACGCAAATGATGTATTTGGCCCGAACGTACTCATCCCGAAAAGTTCTGGTGATCTCGACGCTAATAGTATATTATGATATAAGTGTATAAGAGGGCCTTTAAAGCACGCGCGACATATTTCAAAACACGACGCGCAGCGGAGTGTTTTGTAAGTCGCAAGGGCTTTAAAGGCCTCTTATACACGTATATCATACGCTATTTTTTATTACGAATGCATCATAATCTCAAAAATGTTTTAAATATTAAACTTAAGGGATATACTGACGAATATATTAATCTGTCACATTTGACATGATCAAATATTTCTATAGCAACCTTTAAAAAAGTAGGCGCATCATAAACATCATTTTAAGCACGCTGCAGCGTGCGATAATCGTTGATTATGATGCATGCGTAATAAAAAATCAATTACCGTCCACGTCCCGACAGTGCCTTGCAGTAAAAAAATAAGACACATCGTAGAATAGTTATTTATGCAACAAGTGTGTAATGTGACCTTATTTGTATGAATGGAAATATTCTCGCAAGAGCCGTATGCGAGTGGGACAATCCCATGAATAAAAAAGGGTAGTTTACACATGAGTAGCATACAAAATTCTTTCTACTACCGAACAATTGAAAAAATATTTTTAATTACTTTACGCACTAGTGTGTAAAATAATTTATTTTACGCACTGCACTAAATGTCAAAACATTCCTATGTGAAATTTACTTTGCACTATGTCGTAAAGTATTTTATTTTACGCACTGCAAAAAAGGTATATTTTACTAATCTTAGAGAGTGCGTAAAGTGAGTGTTTTACGCACGGTAGTAGAAAAAATATTTTTTCTTCAAACGTCAGTAAATCCGTCATTACTCGACTGTGTAGGCGGCTGTGAAGTTTCATTTTTCCTCCGCCGGAGCTTTACTTTTCACTTTTCCGCCGGCGGAGGTAAAAGTGTTACCATAGCAACATAGATACAAACAAACAACAAAGCAAGCGTCAACAACTCAAGAATTATTAAACAAAAATTTGTATTTATCACTCAATTTGTGCACTGCATTTCTAAAAATCACTAATTTAGGAACAAATTGGTTATTATTGAATCGAACTTACTAACTAATAACTGTTTATCAATACGGAATTAAAACGCAATCGGAGACGCAATTTTAAGAAAATAATTATTGTTGACAGTATTCACTGACAGCTTTATGTTACATTACTATAGCAACGACCTGTGCCTATTCACCGACACCGGTCTCAGCCGCCTTGCAAGCCAACTTATCTTTGATAATAATAATTATTATTACTATTAAAAAGAGATATTTTTGCATTAATTTGTCGACATTTGAAGAAAAAACAGCATATTTTATGTGGAGGAAAAGTTTCTTTTCATGGTTTGCTCTCTATTACCAGCCTCACTCCGTTCGGCTGTTAAACACGAGCGCGCCATGAAAAGTATCACTTTTCCTCCATATAAAATAATATACTATTCCCTCTCCTATACCATACCTCCTATTAATTTTTTAGACATTTACTACCAGTATCATAATGAAGCTCATTATGATACCGACATCTCATTAGTAAACTATTAGAGTTATAACCAATCAAAATTTAACATCGCAGTGATATTCGATCAATATCAAAGACATCCATGATCATGACAGATTCAAAATATATCAATTTTCACAGTAAATTTAGTAAATTTTAAAAATTAAGGATTATTTCTCATTACTATGATTGGTCGTAGAAAAAATAGTGTACGCAACTCACATTTAATTCTCATTGCATAATATGCTATTATTTCCAAAAGCAGATATTTTCAATCTGTTAAAAAAATCATCAGTTCTGGTACCGGAACTAGATATGGTTGATTAATTAATTGCAGGGCAGGAAGAAGGAATTACAAAAGTAGGCCATTTTCATCTAAATGATGTTTGTAGCTTCGAGTTCCGGTTGGAATAAAGATATCCTGGCGAATAAAAATATCTACCCTGTGAATATTATTCATTGCATTGCAGATAAGACAGGTCCGCGTTGAAGTTTGTCTCATACTGTTTAAGGCTTATTTCCAATATTCTGAATTCCACGCAAAATTGAACGATGGCAGTTCATGTTTCAGGATTAATATTCTTTTCAGAGAAACCATCTATATTTGCTCTTCTACCAATCGCTATTTGTTATTTAAGATCATTTGATGCGCCATTCAATAAATCCATTTGCCCTCTACAAAAATGTCTATCGCAAGTATAACATGCCATATTTTTATTTAAACGAAGTGTCATTTTCAATATCAATGGCTTTACCTAATAAACGTATAAAACTTTTGCTCAATTACAAATAGTTATTTATTTGCATTTACATGTCACAAAAACAACGAAATGCGCTTTTGTTTTGTTGTCATGCATATTGCTTATCTATAAATAGCCTACTTGGCGCATCGATAATATTTTGTATCAAATATTATCATATGTACCGTTCCTCACAAGCGTTTTAAGATCCTTTACAGGCGTAGGCGACTATGTGAAAATCGCTTGGCTCGCTACGGGGACTAACCATGTGCTAACCCAAAATAACCCAAGACATACCCAAATTCAAGAAAAAAACTGTTTAGAAACATAAACTTAAAAAAAAATAAAAAAAAGCAACGGAGTTTGAACCCGCCGTCCAGGTGAGACCCATCCGTCTAAACCTCTCAACCACGAGAGCTCTTGCGACAAATTGATTGCATCATGAAGACATATTGTAATGCGAGATTGATTCGACCAATAGGAGAGGTCGATTTTCACATAGTCGCCTACGCCTGTAAAGGATCTTAAAACGCCCCTCACAATAAAGGCTATGAAATCGCCCTCTTCTGGCAGATTAGAAAATTAAAATATATGTTTACTAAATTACTTTTGACTAGAGATGGGAAATACCGTTCCTCTACGATACCGTTCCAAATGATACCGCGACAAAAAAATACCGCTACAAAATACCGCGACAAAATACCCTACTCTTGTGAATTTTATAACTGGCACCGTGAGCCTCCGTACCCTCGGTGACTATGCTAGGCGCCTTCGCGCCGCTGGTATTTTCGGGAACGGCTATTAAAGTGTTGGTGATGCTTTATTCAATTGATGAGTATTAATTTCATTTGTTTTGTGTATTTGGTCTTGGTTGTTTTTATTGTTACAAAGCTGTGTTAATAAATATTAGAATATTATTATTATCGTTCCTGTCGGTCAAAAATATAGGATTTAGAAATTCAAAATTCTCAATGAAAATTGATTTTTACTAGCTACTGATTTGACTGCTAAATTGTGTAAACTGTTTGCAAGTAAATAGCGTGACTAACTGTAAAAATGAATTTTCGTTCTTCGAATATTCATTTTAAATAATAATTTTACAAATGAGTGACAAGATGCCTTTAAAGCCCTTGCGACTTACAAAACACTCCGCTGCGCG
>MU195246.1:903-16315 GCA_016904865.1 Pissodes strobi | reverse complement strand
AAATTCCATGGAAACAGTCGTTGATAGATTTATAATAAGGTTATTTATTTTACACCAATTTGAGAACTCAAGTAGTTATTTCAATTTTTTTATCCTTGGCTGAGATAACTATTGTCGTATCATCAGCGAACATGAATACGATTCCTCATGAAATGTACTCTGGTAAGTCATTTATGAATAATAAGAAGATTAAGGGACCTAGGATACTGCCCTGAGGTGTCCCCAGGTCACAGATTTCTATTCGCGAAAAAATATTACCAATCTTTACATGAAATTTACTGTCCTTCAAAAAAGATTTTATCCTTATGTAAAATGATTAGTAAAATAACTTTTTACTCTTAGTTTCCACAGTATATTTTATTAAAACACTTAACATGTTTCGCTAACGCTCTAGCTTCGTCAGAAGTATTATTTAAAATGGTATATAATATAAACAAAAGTAAACAAAAAAAAATTAAAAACAAGCTTTTATTTAAATGCACTAATAAAGAAGAAAATTAAATTTAAAGTAAATCAAACCCATTATTTTGTTACATTGAACATTTTTATATGATATAAAAGCTTGTCGCGAGATTTTCCTGTTTAAATTTCTCGCTCTGTTTAATGTAACAAAATAATGGGTTTGATTTACTCCAAAATTTATTTTCTTCTTTTTAGTGCATTTAAATAAGAGCATGTTTTTAATTTTTTTTTTACTTTTATTTATTTTTTACTTTTTAGTAGGTATTATGGCATAGCAAAATCACAAATTTAGTAAATATTATATTTTTATTTATAAAACTTAGATTCGTAGTCTATAATAAAAGCCATTTTGAATCCGCCATTTTGAATTCTCAAATTCTGATAAAAATGTATATTCCTTGTCCCAAAAAACCCCCTAATACCAATTTTAAACGAAATCGGACATACTTTAAGTAGTGCCTTCACCACTAACCTTTAAAGGGAGGGGGGAAGTGTAAGCAACACCACTGTCTTTATAAGAATAAACAATGGCAACACCATAGTTTTATATTTTCATTTGAACTACACACGTATACCAAATTTGAAGCCAATTGGATATGTAGAGGTCCGCTAAAATTGACTTGCAACATTTAGGTAACCTAAAATCGGCCATGTTGAATCCGCCATTTAAAATTTTCAAAATCTGATAAAAAATTCAAATTCCTTGTCCCCAAAAACCCCCATATATCAATTTTAAACGGAATCGGACATACTTTAAGTAGCGCCCCCCTCCCCTTCCCCTGAAAGAAGGGGAGGTGTAAACTTAACAACATTATAATATTGTATTGTCATCGGAACTATAAACGTGTACCAAATTTCAAGTCAATCGGACATTTAGAAGTAGTTCTAATTCAGCTTGCAAGATTTGATTACAGACAGACAGACCCACAGGTGAAAGTAAATAAAAGCTTGTAATAATGGTGTTTTGTACAAGAAGAAGGGTTGGTTTATAAAGTACAGGTGGTTAGGTAAAATTGTTTTGTTTTTACAACAGTAGATAATTCCGAAGTATTATACTACCTATCTAGTAAATATATTTAACAATGGTGACCGGTTTAGGTCTAATTGGTCGTTCAATAAAATGTCGGACTTTTTAAGTTTGTTTATTTCCATAGATCCAAGCAAATTTAGTTTTAAACCTTTATTTTCGCAATGTAAAATTTCATAATTATTATTGAAACTATGATTTTCTGATATCAGTAATTGGAACAAGTCAGATTCCAATTACTCGAACCATTTGATATCAGAAAATAAAGGCTTAAAACTAAATTTGCTTGAATCTATGGAAATAAAGAAACTTATAAACTCCGACATTTTATTGAACGACCAATTAGACCTAAACCGGTCACCATTGTTAAATATATTTACTAGATAGGCAATACAATACTTCGGAATTACCTACTGTTGTAAAAACAACACAATTTTACCTAATCACCTGTACTTTATAAACCAACCCTTCTTCTTGTACAAAACACCATTATATTACATACCATTTTAAATAATACTTCTGACGAAGCTACAGTGTTAGCGAAACATGTTAAGTGTTTTAATAAAATATACAGTGGAAACTAAGTAAAAAGTTATTTTACTAATCATTTTATATAAGTACTTATGAATTTCCATCAAGTAAAGGCCGACTCAATACAGTTTTTACAAGATTTTATCCATTTATTCAGTGGTCCGTTTATACCTAACTTTTTGTGGTAAAGTGAGACCCGGCGTGCAGGTGGCCACAAAATATACAATACAAAAATTAATCCGTAAATAGATCTGACAACGTCGCGCTAGACACGTCTGAACGGATCGTTTGTCCCCGCTTCTTGCGCCGGGCAGCCCGGCTACAGGAATTTCGGGCGAGAGACGGAGAGAATGTTAGCTAGCACTATTTAAATATTGTGCGAGTTCGCATACTTACCTAGTATTAATGATACGCTTTTAGGCTTTTATTCACAATATTATGTTTTATATTATCTTTATGTGCAATATTAAAATTATAAAATGAATAAAGAAATTGAAACATTAAGTGATCCGACAACACACAGTCAAAAACTAAATGGTAATTTTTCGGTAAAAAGTTAGTGCAACTACCTTTATATTGATTTTTCAATTAATTTTGTAAAAGTACATTGATAATGAGGAAAATTGCAGTGGAATATTTCCATTTAAAATATCGTAAAAAATGGAAATTTTTATGGTATTTTTACAGTGCTTCCGAAAATTAACGGAATAAAATTTCAGGTGATGTGATCAAGTTCAATAACGGGGTAATTTAACCTCGATGCAAATCGGGTAGAAGATTTTTTTTTAACTCGTATATATTTTCGAAATTTTGCAGAAACCTAGTTTTGGACCTCCGCCTGCACCATACAACTAACCCAAACTAACCCAAACTAACTGTAACCATTGAACCTCAAAATTTTGGCACTTTTTCCGGTCTCAGCTATTAACTCCTTTTCTCTATGTCCTAGCAAAAACTATCCTATATTCCATTTGAAAGGGAATAAAAAGCCAAACAACCTTCATATAAAAAGTTTTTTCCTAAATTGAAAACTAAGCGAACTACAGTTCGTCAAAAATCTGAAACGTTTTAATTTTTGTTTGTTTAAGTTGGATTTAATCTAACTTAGTAAAGTAAATGACTTTGCAAAGACATATAAAAAACAAATGGCTTCGTGACGGAGTCCCTGCATATAATATGAATATATTAGGTATATTGAATATTTAATTGAAATGCATACATTTTTATACCTAAACACTTGTACGCACGGAGGTTTTCGCCGGCCCTATTATTATGATTGTTGTGGATATTTCTGATAGCGCTCTTCTGTAGACATTATTTCATGGTCAAACAAGGGATCATGCCAATTTTCCCCAGAAACCAATGACAAAAATTAAGTCTCAAAAGAAAGTCACGGAGGAGCAAGCCTTGGACCCGTTTAGTATGATACGGGTAAAACAGAAAATCGTCCAGAATTTTTCAAACTAGAACGTGCGAGATCGAATTTAAAACTGCTTCTTCAATTTCTGGAGTTCTTACAGTCCGATGGGCCCCTTTTAATTGATTATTTGGCTTCAAAGTACCTACTTGTTTCAGTCAACCTTCTATGAACATTTGCAAATGTTCGCCTATCTACTCTATTAGGAGAGCGCTCTTGATACAATAGCCTGCTTCCGGAGATCTGACATCAGCCAACACCTCATTAGTAAACCAAAGACTGATTTTCATATATAGGACTGTGCACCGACCGTGCACCTACCGTGTCGTTTTCACTGTAAATCAAAAAATTGTATGTTCCATATAAAACGCACTGAAGCCCTTACTTACATTTACACATAAAGGACTATGCTACGACCATGTTGCGGTAGTCCAGTCCTATTGGGAAAATGTAGAAGACCGGCGACGGCCGCAGCATGGTAGGCGCATATGAAAAATCAGCCTTCAACCATTCTTTTTCAAAAAAACAATGCTCAGATATTTTAAACCCCAAATTAAAAAGACGCGAAGAAATTAATAATTCTTACAGTCACAGCCTACTTATAAGACAATGATACTTATTATTATTTTTTTTTAAATGAAGTAATAGGTTTTTCAAATCTTCTACTGAAAAACTACCAAAATACGAAGTGGTATGTAAACTCTAAAGTGTATTTATGAAATCCTTATTCATTTATGAGCAGATTTGATCTATTGAATTTTTTTAGTACGCCGCACGGTTTTCGCCTAAAAAAATAAAATCTATTTATCTGCATGATCATTACAATCTCGTTAATATGACAATCAGGGATGGGTAATGACGCGTCGAAAATTAATTTTCGACGTTGGTGTCGAAAAACACGTCGAAAATGTCAAATATTGTCGAAAATGTCGAATATTTTATTCCCCCATGGACTAACATACCTTTTAAAAATACGTTCTCAAAGGTTTTCCAGTGTACCTAAATACTTTTTCTAAATGGTTCTTTGTTCACGATCACGACAGATTCACGAAAAAAATTAAAACAAAGACGCCTTTTTCCATTTTGTTTAAATACATTTGGCAATATAATAGCATATTTTACTGAACGACCCTGCGACGGCAACTCAGATAATGCTGGTAACATGAGAAAGATGGGTTCCCAAGTCAATCTTTGGTACTCAAATTGCAATAGTCATACTGCAAATCTTTTAGCAAAAGAATTGGTGTCAGATCATATTGCAGGAAGAGTGCAAACCGTATTAAAAGAATTTTCATCACCTGATCTGGAAACAAGTATATAAAACATAATGGAAAAACAATAATATTAGCTGGGGAAACACGCTGGTGTTCATTTAGAGACTCTTTTGCTAACTTTTTATATAATTTAAAGGCCATGAGAAATGTGATTGCAGAAGATAATACGAAAATTAAACCAAATGTAACTAAACTTGTTATTGATGAAAATTTAAAAAAGCAGGTAGAGGATAATGTTAAGTTATTCGATCCCGTATGCAAGCTTTAAAATAAATTACAGAGCACACAGGCGTCAATTACTGATGCAGCTGAGGAATGGTTAACATTGCGTTTACCAGATGGCTTTGAAGAATATGACCATTTTGTGAAAAAACAACAGAAACAAGCATTAAATGTTTATTGTCTATCAGCAAATTTTTTACATCCACTTTATAGAGGTAAGATGTTATCAGAAGAACAAATACGAGATGTTGAAAAATTTCTTATAGATAATTTAAGTGTTGATGCATTAAATGATTTCCATTTGTATAAAAATAACAAAAACTTTTTTCCAAACAAATCGGGAATGTGCAGACTTTCTGGGGATTGGCCGAAAGACACCATTCAGAACTGGCTAAGTTAGCCATGAAGTTAAATTCAATACCAGCCTCTTCGGCACAGCTCGAGAGACTTTTCTCAAATTGGTTCTTCATTCACTTTAGGCTGAGAAATAGACTCAGTTCAGAAAATTCGAAAAAACTTACTTACATCTATTACCACTTGAAAATAAGGGATGAAAACAGAAGTGATGAATATTAGTTTGTTTTTATAAGATATTTTAAATGCCAATTTTTGAAATTCTTTGTGAATGTACTTTAAGTTTATAGTCATGTTGTTAAGTTGACAATTGACATATTTTTATTAACCATCTGCTGTTTTGAATTTCCATGCTTTTTAACAAATATATTAATATTAATACACATTGATTTATAGTTATATATTATATATACGATAACCGATACTATAACCAACTTACTCTTTGGTTATAGTAAAACCAAATTAAAATTTCCAAATATGTTTTTGACTGTCGAATATGTCGAAAATTAATGGTGTCAAAAAATAATTTTCGACGCGTCGAAAAAGGCGTCGAATATGTCAAATTTTCGACGTACCCAACCCTGATGACAATATCACCAATAATCACAATGCAAAGGTATACATTTTATTTTTTTAGGCGAAAACCGTGAGTCGTACTAAAAAGTTCAATAGATCAAACCTGCTCATAAATGAATAAGGATTTTAAAAATACACTTTAGACTATGTTGGGGTTTGTAACCTTCGGCAACATGCACTAAAACGGAGTTTTATCCACAATACCGAAACAGATTTATTGCACTCGACGCGCGTTTCGCTAACCATGGTAGCATCATCATAATTATGTTTCGGTATTGTGGATAAAACTCCGTTTTAATACACTTTAGAGTTTGGAAGCTTTTCAGTGGAAAATTTGAAAAACCTATTACTTCATTAAAAATAGAATTATTACTTATTATTGTCTTATAAGTAGGCTGTGACTGTAAGAATTATTAATTATGTTGTCTTTTACTTTGACAGTTCAGTTTTTAAATAATTCGCGTCTTATTAATTTGTGGTTTAAAATATTTGGGCATTGTTATTTTAAAAGGAACGGTTCGAGTTTACTAATGATGAGCGGGCAGACATGCATTACATCTATGGTTTGACTGATGGTAGATCGCTGGAAGCTAGGTGATTGTATCAATCCTAATAAAGTCATACCAGATAGGCGAACATTTGCAAATATACATAGGAGGATTGAAATAAGACAGTTTGAAGCCAAATAAGAAATTAATAGGGGTCCATTGGAATGTAAGAACTCCAGAAATTGAAGAAGCAGATTCGATTGATGGAAATCCTGAACTAATTACTAGAAAAATTGGAAATAATTTGAACCTCTCGCACGAGTAGCACGTCCCAGATTGGAAAATTCTGCACGATTTTCTGTAATACCCGTATCATATTCAACGGGTCCAAGCGTTCCTTCCCGATGCACCGCTGAATGTCTTACATAATTATTATGTAGTGCGTGGTACAGGGCTGAAGGTATTCGACTTACTATTATCGTTACTATTTATCTCGTACATAAATTCCCTTACTAATATGATTATAAAACACTGTAAAATAGTATCTTTTGCTGACGACACTGTCGCGGTTTTCACAGGAGAAACACGGGAAGGGTTATTGAATCCAACGCGGGCCGGGTTAGCCAGGATCGAACACTGGCTGGACTCTTTTGAACTTACAATGAATGTTAGCAAGACAAACTGTACTGCCTTTGGCTGCTGCAAGCAGGCCTTAGCTTAAGACAATACAAATAGATGAACTAGAAAGTTAAATACCTAATAGAGGTTGAATATACAAAATATTTGGGAATTACTATTGATAATCTTAAATGGAACCAGCATGTCGCAAAGTTGAGTAATAGCATTAGAAACTTAATTACAAAAATGTATATCTTGAGAGAAATATCAGGAAGGAAACTTTCATTATGTGATTATGTGACCGTTTACAGGGCAATTGTCGAATCATTGCAGAGATATTGTATAGTTGTTTGGGGTGGTCTATATAAAAACGCTCTGAATTCATTAAATGTTGTACACACTGTAATTTAAGAATTATTTATAATAAAAATAAACTACATTCCACACATCTACTGTATTCTGAGGGAATTCTTAACGTCCGGTCATCTTGTGTATTATTAAAAAAAAAATTAATTTAAGAAAATATATAAACCACAATTATCATACTAAAAATAAAACAAATATGAATTTAATTATCCCCCAACAGTAATACAAAAAATATTAATTGAAGATTTTAAAACTACCTCGATGTAGAACATGATTCCATCTGATATCAGGACAACATCAAATATAAAAATATATACTCAAAAACGTAGATATTATAGATCAAATAGTAATCAAGAACAGTTTATGAGGCTATTTCAAAAGGAAGGAAAATAATTTCGACAAGAGGAATTTTAAAATAAATAAATGCATTGAAAGAATGAACTTTTGTTGGTCGATTTATGATTTGAAAGTAGGTATTACAATAATAGTAGGTAGGTATAATAACATTTTTAGGTTTTTTTCGTATGACCCTCTTCACAATAATTATGGAGAATTTTATTTTATTTTTGTTTGGCGCCTTGTATGTTAACCAGTATTAATAGTTACTGATATTCTACATTTCTAAGTTAGGACTGAAGTTATAGTTCTATATATTGTTACACGGCATTACAACCATAGTTGTTTATATATATTTGCCGCACATAAGGGCCAACTTAATGATCTAAATTACTTCCAAAACTATTATACTTCCACATCTGAACTACGGTTCGACTATTTTGTACATGTTTAGCAAGAGTGCTAGATGGAAAAAAAAATCTTAACGTGTATTGCGCTGTAATCAGGGTTGGTAAAAACCTAAGAAATTTGATTTTTAAAATTAGGTTTTAAGTTTTTTTTGGTTTTTTTTTTTCGATACTTAAAATGGTTATGCTATGTATATGAAAAACTTAAAATGATGGTAATTGTTAATTTTGATAATTTCTATGTTTGAGTTAGTACTGTTACTAGGATACTCCCAATACTTGTAACATTTATTATTTAATACAGTATTAATTAAATATATATACAAAAATAAAATAAAGCAGCATTATATAGGGCAAAATAGGATAATCTGAATAATGGGTAGAACTGGTAGGATATTTTGTGTTTATTATGACTTTTCAAAGAAGATATAATCTTTTGGTATCTAAGTAAATAAAATAAAGTTAAACAGGGTACCCAATTGTAATGTAGGGTTCTTTATGGTTGCATTATAGTTTGACAACATGCATATGAGGCAAAATTTCCTAAAAACTTGTTTTAAAAAACCTAAAAATCAACATTTAAAATAGTTAGGTTTTAAAAAAAAACCTTAAAAACCCAGGTGCTCATGACCCATAAGTAGGGCCATCGGCCCTTGTTGATAGTAGGGATGACCCAAACGGGTGGTCACCGGCAGCGAACGTGTTAATAGATCAGTGATGCCACAGCTACCGATTTATCGGTAGATCTACCGATTTTGGATAGTGTCTACCGATATACCGATTTTCGCCAACATTCTACCGATTTTTCATTATAATAAAAAATACCATAAAATTGTCTAAAAACGTCTTTACTTAAATTAAAAATCTAACATTATTAATATTTTAGGGCATATTTCTACACCTCGTTTGCCGATTGCCTGGGAATTACATAGAATCGTTAATTCATTGCTTTTCGATGAAAGGTGATTCGGTGATTCCCTTGGTTGCGTTCATTAAGTACATTGAACGACGTCCAACGCACCCGATTCCGATTAAAACGAACGGAATCAGGTGCGTCGTTCGACGTATTAAATAAACTCACTCCTGTTGTGGTAAATGGCTGGTGATTCCCCTGTTTTAGTAAATGCCGGGTAATTTCCCTATTTTAGAGAAATAGGGGAACTACTGGAATACCTTCATATAAAATTTCATTGCGTAGAAAATAGTTCATTTATTCGCTTGTTACCGTTTTACGCACACAATAAAATTTTAAATTCGAAAGCATGAGTGATAGTGATAGTAATAGTGGTGGTGAGGGTAGCAGTACAGGCATAAGAAAAAAAGCAGCTGAAGATATTTTTAAAATATGTGTTCATTTATTTTGTGAGTTTGTAATGTTTAGGTAGGTGCTTACCTATTTTTTACTAAATAAATGCATTTATAGTACATGGAAAGTGTTTTAATTCTCATATTTCAAGTAATAAACGTATCAATAAAAACATTTGCATTAAAATCATATTAACAGAAAAACTAACGATTTTTTCACGAATCTACCGATATTTAGAATCCAAATCTACCGACATTTTAACCGGACCTCTGGCAACACTGTAATAGATACACGGGAATGAAAGATAATATGTTGTCAAACACAACAATGAAAACTATGTTTGATAAAATTTCGGAAAAAACGTTACTACAATTTTTCTCGTTTAGTAATTTGCCGTACCAAGGTATTTTACTCTTGATTAAAAATAAAACGTTTTCAGAATTGCCACATGAAATGTTAGTTAAATATTATATCTACTATGGAACATTTAATAGAAATTACATTTATAAAAAGCCGTAACGTGCTAAAATATAAACAAACTTACCGATTTTTCTTAAATCCAAAATCGGTCAGGTAGCTGCAATGATCGCTTCAGGAAGAAAGTCCGAAGACCGGGAACACGTATTCTATAGAGTCGCCATTTTATTCACTTGATCGCGTCCCCAAAAATATTAAATAAATTCTCCGAACTTTCAAGACGCACTACAATGCCTAAGAACGCTTACACGAGGCGCTTGATAAGAAAAGAAGTTGTAATAATTTAAAAAAAGCAATAAATTACAAATAAAATGCACAAAACGTTCGGAAGGCGTCCTACTCTACTAGTTAGTTAGTTCTGTTGTACTACGGTAACTACGGTCAGTACGGTCGCCCGACGTCGCGTCGCCGGCGAGGCCCGCTTTCCTCATCATCATCGTAATCATGCGCCATCGGACTGTTCAGGGCGGGACCGGACAGGCGCGCGCCTGAAAAGCGACGCGCGGCGCTTCGCCGAATCAACAATTTCTGAGATAAACGACAACGTTGCCAGATGGTGTAGAAATGGTTTTGCGGCAGGGGAGATTTTATAAACTCATTTAAGTTTTTCCGTTGATCATTATCAATATTTAACTCTTGGCAAGTAGTATCAAAAATAATGTAGGTGCATTCTCAATTCGTTTAGTAGATTTTGTTTCCGTTTTAACAAACGACTTTTGCCCAGCCGAATGCGCTTTTTCGACCGTTTCCCGCAAAATAGTAAATGGCGTCTTAGTTTGTGTTTTTCGTCTGAGGTTAGTTTTAAAATAGTATACCTACTGCGAGTACCTATTAACTATCTATCTAACGAGTGCCCCTTTAGTGTGCCAATTTCTTTGATATCTTGCAGCAAGTTGTTACATATTATGGAGTAACATTTTAAATACAAAAGCGTCTTAGTTGCCAAAGGTGCCAGTTTCAAAAATAGTTTCAATTATATAGGGTATTTTGCAAAAAGCGATAAAACTTAAATTACTTAAAAACACATTGTGATTCCCGTCCGAGACAATAAAACTTTGAATATCCTGATATCAAGGATCAACCGGCCGCGGCTACCGCAATATGTTCCGTTTAATCTGGTTCGGATTATTTTTTCTTGGATAAGTTAGTTTTAGCGTATGTTTTTGAAAATTATACTCTCCTAATTTTAGACTGGAAATAACAAATGCCAGAACTCTTTTTTTATACTGGTTGCTGCTAACTGTAAGAAAAAAGCTTTACCTTAAGTATTTTACTTACAATTCGATTGAATAGAACAGTTAGACAATAAGTACCTACTTTACGAAAATCCACCTAACGGATTTTTTAAAAAATAAAACGAGAACGACTTAATTTCCACTAGATTAATTTAAACAATGACAAATTGTTTCGACGACAATGGGTTTTCGTCACATACTAAAATTTAAATCGGACAGCACGATATTAGTAGCGATAGTAATAAAATTTAAGTAGCTATCTATACTCAATAAATATCATACACAATATATAGATTATAGGAAAGAGTTATTACCAACGAAAAAAGAAAAACGGATCCTATTGAAATTATCAATATAAATTTAACAAACGAGAGCTATTCAAGTTCGTCTGATCATTAACTATTATTTATTAGAAAGATTCGAAAATATTTAAATTTTCTGTTTTTATACTCATTTTAACATGTACAATTTTACAGTTATCGACGAATAAGCGATTTTCATTTTACAAGCTTTTATTTACTTTCACTACTTCTAAATGGCCGATTGACTTGGCATATGGGAGTTTTTAGGGACAAGAAATATAAATTTTTCATCAGATTTTGAAAATTCAAAATGGCCGATTTTTTGTTAAATGTTGCAAGTCAATTTTAGCTGACTTCTACATATCCAATTGGATTAAAATTAGATGTGCGTTTGTAGTTCAAATAATAAAAATATAAAACTATGCTGTTGCTTGCGCCCCCCCCCCCCCCCCCTTTTAAAGGTTAGTGGTGAGGGCACTACTTAAAGTATGTCCGATTTCGAATTAGAGGTTCGCGAGACCGAGACCGAGACCTGGCAAGTCTCGGTCTTGGTCTCGAAGAAAAAATTTAGTCTCGGTCTCGAGCTTCGAGAAATTGCTACCCTGGTCTCGGTCTCGGTCTTGTCTCGGTTTGGTCTCGGTTTGAGCAAATAAAAAGTATTTAAATAATTAAATTTTTTTATTTCGTTAATAACACAAACGTTACTTCGGAATGTTAAGTTAAATGAAACATCTAATAAGTGTCTTTTGTGTATCAGTTCTTGGTGTAGAAGTGATATTAGGGATAAACTTCTTAAATAATTTTAAATTTTTTGTTTGCAACAGTTGTTTGGATAATAATAGTTAACTTAAATAGGTACCTAATAATATTTTAATATATTTCATGTTAGTTTCTAAATTGTTGTTTTGATATAAAAATGCTTACCTGGTAGGTATACAAGTGATAGGGATTTTTAAGTATGTACATACAGGGTGACCAAATAAGCGTGCAAGGTACTGTATCTCGGAAACTATTTATTGTAGAGACTTGCGGTACAAATTTTTACAACTAAAGTAGCAAAAAAAAAATCCTGAAAATTATTTTCAGCTTTCGCAGATGGCCGCTAGGGGGCGTAACCGCCATCTTGAATTAAAAAAGTGGTGGTTTTCGGAATTTTGCCTTATTAAGATAACAAAAAAATACAAGCATTTTCAAGCTGAGATAATTTCGAGTTTTTTTTGTTAAACACTTTTTGCTCTATCTCCAAAAATAAACTGGTGGAGGGTGTTCAAATGTTTTTGTAAATAAACATCTGTAACTTCAAAACGGCTAAACGGATTTCAACCGACTTGGTGTCGTTGAAAAGAGCTTTTCTTGGGCAACAAAACCTACCTTATTTGTGGTGATTGTAAATTGCTATGTCGCCACTAGAGGGCATTTTTTGATATTACGACAGAAATTGCGAAATTTCAAAAAAAAAAAAAATCTATTGGTACTAGTTTTTTTTTCATGAAAAAATAGTAAAATGATGCCCAAACAAGCTAGTGAAAACCGCTCCTCGATATCTTATTCCTAACCTAAAATATCGGCAAAAGAAAATTTTACCATAAAATCAGTTTCTTTTTAAATTTTTTCTCCAAAGTTTGTTGGTTGTTTTTTATGGGTAACTAGACTGTCATAAACCTAGAAACCATAAAAAATATAAACAGCTTGAACCGTCATCAATATAGCAATTTTAGGTTGTAACTATGCTTAGGCGCATATTAACTATAATTAGGCGCATATTAACTATAATATAGGTACTAGTAAGTAGGTATATAATAAGTATAAGGCCATGGATCAAGATCAAGGACGTTGTAGTCTTATCTTAATGTGTGGTGTCGCATTCTGGGAGGCAACATTATTGGACCATATTTCTTCGATCGATCACTAAATGGTAACGTATTTCTAGATTTTTTGGTCACCCAATTACCGATTTTGTTAGAAAATGTGCCACTGGAAATACGGCAAAATTTGTTCTTGCAATTAGCCAATTGTCCAGCACATTTAGCTATAAATGTGCGAGAACATCTAAACGCAGTATTTAAACAGCGATGGATTGGAAGAGGAAGTCTATTTTCATGGCCACCCATATCCCAAGACTTAACCTGTTTAGATTGCTATTTATGGGGCCGGTTAAAGGACAACGTATTTCAAACTCAAACTACAACTAGGCAGGACATGGAATACAGGATTCGAAATGCAATTCGCAACCTACCATGAGCCAAAATTGAAGCTGCAGTTTTTTCGACGCAAGAGAGGCTCCATCAATGCATAGAACGTGATGGACAGCAATTTGAGCATTTAAGGAGGCATTAAAAAACTTTTTTCAGGGCCACGACTTACATAAAAAAGAAAATTTCGTAAAAATATGAGGGCCTCGTTTTCAAAAAAGTTATCGAATTCGAAACCCACTGATTTTCTAGTAAAATTTCCTTCTGCCGTTATTTTAGGAACAAGATATTAAGGCGCAGTTTTCACTAGCTTGGTTGGGCATTATTTTGCTATTTTTTCATGAAAAAAAACTGATACCAATAGATTTATTTTTTTTTTGAATTTCGCAATTTCGACATGGCCGTATTGATGACGATTCAAGCTGTTTATATTTTTTGCGGTTCCTAGTTTTGAAATAGAAATTTAAGTTACCTATAAAAATCAACCAACAAACTTGGAGAAAAAAATTAAAATACTAATTTTATAGTAAAATTTTCTTTTTCCGATATTTTAGGTTAGGAACAAGATATCGAGGCGCGTTTTTCACTAGCTTGGTTGGGCATCATTTTACTATTTCTTCATGAAAAAAAAAACTCGGACCAATAGATTTAATTTTTTTTTAGAAATTTCGCAATTTCTGTCGTTATATCGAAAAATGCCCTCTAGTGGCGACATAGCAAATTACAATGGCCACAAATAAGGTAGGCTTTGTTGCCCAAGAAAAGCTCTTTCCAACGACACCAAGTCGGTTGAAATCCGTTTAGCCGTTTTGAAGTTACAGATGTTTATTTACAAAAACATTTGAACACCCCCCACCAGTTTATTTTTGGAGATAGGGCAAAAAGTGTTTAACAAAAAAAACTCGAATTTATCTCGGCTTGAAAATGCTTGTATTTTTTTGTTATCTTAATTAGGAAAAATTCCGAAAAACGCCACTTTTTCAATTCAAGATGGCGGTTACGCCCCCTGGCGGCCATCTGCGAAACCTGAAACTAATTTCCCGGATTTTTTTTGGCTACTTTAGTCATAATTTTTTTTACCGCAAGTTCCTACAATGAGTAGTTTCCGAGATACAGTACCTTGCACGCTTATTTGGCCACCCTATACACATAAAAAGTAGGTACCGATTTATGTCAATTTTATTGTCAAAGTCAACGCTTTTTCTTCTAATTTTTTACATTTCTTATCAGTTGTAGCGTAGCCATACAAACTGATGTCATTTTCAAACATTCTGTATTATATGGAAATATTTATTTTGAAAACTCTTAAAATTTAACGGTATACAGGGTGTCGCGAAATTAGTGGACGAAACATCAACCATGTATTTATCGGTCAAAAATAACTAAAATTTTTCTTGTAAATATATATCGGGAAGGGGGCTAGAGCCTCTTAAAAATGGGCCCCTGAATATGGTTTTCTTTAATTATTTCCGAAACGGTGTAAAATAGAGTTTTAAAATTTTGGGATTCTACTAACTTTAATATTCTGAATTTAAAAATGGAATTAAAAATAAAAAATTTTAGTCAGGTGCGAACATTTTAGGGGGTGAATCTAAAAATTTACTTTTTTTTGGGCTAACTTTTTATATATTTTGTCTTCAAATTTTGAAAATTTGAATTTTTTTTTCGCAAAAAAGTGCCTCTTAGTTTGCTTCGCTTTTGAGAAAAACGGATTTTAAAGTACACTGACTGCCAAAAACGGGTGTAAAATGAAGGTTATATTTTTTGATATTCCCCAGCTTGGTTCTCATAGGTTGAGGAGAATTAAGAACATCACGAAAGC
>JAEQML010071159.1:0-16315 GCA_016904865.1 Pissodes strobi | reverse complement strand
CGGTGAGAAAACTTGACTTCTGCCATGGTAGTGTTGATGTTCGGTATGGTGGGGAGAGTCTTGCCTTGGGGCACGTCTAAGGTATAATGCGATGAAAACATTTTGGCGAGCATGTTTGCTTTTTCCTTGGCTGTAGTCGCCGTGATGCCACGTTCGTCTGTCAAAGGTGGGAATGACGTTTTTGTAAAGTTATTACTTACTGCCTTTGCTACTGACCAGAAATTCCTGGAGCCACTGGGGCATTGCAAAAGTTTATTCCTTATATTTTGATTGTGTTTGTATTTAGTTTCGTCGATCACACGTTTGAACTCGTTTCTCGCTTCGACGAAATAATTGCGATTTTCAGCGGTCTGATTTTGCTGCCACTTAACAGACATTACGTCTCGTCCACACGAATTAAACTGGTCACCACAAGAAAAGCAATAGACTATTGTGTGGTCTTAGAATGTGCTGAAATTTAAAATAATCGTATTGTATATGTTTGCTGTAGATATGATCTATAATGTTGTGGAGCAGTCATGCTTGTGAGGCAAATTATTGCCTATCTCCACCTCTGTTTTATTAACACGCTTTTGAGTAAGGCCGCTTTGGCTCTGACCCCAGAGGGTAAACTACATAAGTGGTAATTTAGTGACCTTAAAGAACCTAAAATAACTGGAAAATGCTCGAGGTTTCAAGGATCAAACCTGCCCCCGTTAGATGTTCGCTGTTGATAAATCACTTTCTTGGTTGCTTCGTTTATCAACAACAAATATTAAAGTTAAGTTAGTAGTGAAAATCAGCATTCGCAGACTTCCCTTTAAATTCAGGAATATAGATGTGTCTTTTTTATATTTTCAATGCTTCTTGTAATCTTGGGTTCTTGAATAAATAAAAATAATCGAGTATACTCGTTTTTTATTAATTACAAATCATCACAAGGTCGCATATGACATATTTTAGGATGCAACCCTCATAACCTTATTTTTTTTTAAATGACCCTCGGGCCACTTGAAGTACGACGGAAGTAACTGGTGCAAATTCATATTATTCACGGACTAGTTTGTCCATGATGGTCTTACTGTGTGATGTGCAGTCAGTATGCGATAACCTTCCTTTTTCAGTTTTAAGATTTACATGGCCATTTTAAATTTTACTTTTCTAAACTTTTTTTTCTAGATGAGCAATTCAGAACTCCGCCGCCATTTGAGAAGCTAAAGGGGAATTGGAAGCTACTAATATTTAATTAAGTAAGTTCTGCGTTGGACATTTTTAATGAAATATGTTAATATTTTTGTGACTCATTATTTACAATTATTTTGTATAATAATAATGCCAAATTATTATGTTAAATGTGAATTAAAGATAAATAACATATGTTTGTTTATTTTCTAGCTATATTCTATAAATATTTAAAATGGCCAAAACATAGTGATCGTCATTAAAATGAGCGCATCAGGGGCAGGAAGCATCTTCATTTATTTATTTATTAATTCTGCCAAATTTGATGCAGGATGCACTTCTTCTCTCGTGCTCTCAGTCTGAATATGACCTCATGTGCTGTTTTTACATAGCTTATCATTGTCAATGCTGACGTTTCTCTTGGTGGTACTACATACTTTGCATTTGCAATGTTCCCCGGCGGCAGAAAATGTGTGTGATGAATTGATGCACACTATGGGTTTCCATTGACAATTTATTGTAGGTTGCCGGCAATGGTTCTTTTTAAAGTTTATGTAATTTCTGATGTTACTTTAATATTATCTCCTATTTTATCATTGGTGGTAGTGTGCTTGTATGTATTCGTTAATATCTTCTTGTGTTAATGTTAGTCGAGCCAACTCGGGACATTATCGAATTTGGCTTGACCAAACCGACAACAAGGTTATTAACTGTTCTTTTCTTTTAGTGGTGTTATTTGTGTATAATTTTAGCTTCGGATCAGTGAATTTGGTTGTCTTTTGCCCATGTGTAATCGACAAGTAGATACTGATATTTTCCAGTGTTTCATATGCGATGTGAAAGCTTTATTTTTCAAAGTGTTTACGAAGTGTAGTGAATGCGCGTTGAATAATATTTCACAAAGTAAATAGTCGCTTGGTTTTCATTTGAGAATATCAAAAGCATCTAGGTCGGGGAAACATCAATACCTATCTGATGTCATAAGATAGGCGTGGGCAAAATATCAACCAATCCAGTCGTACAAAGTCAAAATATTACGCAAAGAAGAACTTTGAAACCTAGGATTTTTTAACGAAGCGACAAGTTTTGGAATATTGGAAGAAAATAATATTTAGAAAAATGCCTTTCAATACAAATAATAACTACATTTTCAGGCTGAGAAGTAAGGGCTTTCGGAGACCCCTATTAACTTGAATAATGTACACAAATGACCTCAAAATGCGTCGCTTTTAAATCCAAAGATATTTTGTTAATATCTTATTTAGCACAGCACACTTGACTATATCTTTATACTTATACCATGACCTTGAGCCTAGAACAGCGGTAATTTAAGATCAGCGAAGGTAGTGTGTTCCCGGTGGTAAAAGATATCGTAACAGGGGAAAGTGTGAGCCTGCCATGGAGAGAAATCCAGACCTTCATTAGGAGATCAGGAAGACTAGAGTGAACTGGGTGATTGAGAGGAGATCTGGGGTATGCTGCTGCTACTACTACTACTGCTACTACTACTACTGCTACTACTACTACTACTATTACTTATCGTAACAGAATACAGGTAACAAAAGTGTACCGAAAGTATTCCTTCAATTTATGTGATGATGAAGTAAAGTAAATAGTAAGCCCAACATGAAAAGGTTAGATACCCAAGTGATGACTCGTGATGTTTGTATTAGTGCGATTTCACACACAACGATATATATGCTATGGGTGTCTTGCAACTTCACAGGCCGTCATCGGAACGGAATTTTTCACCTACCCACAGCGACGTTAATGCCGCTCGTGTCTCATCGGACGCGGAAATTTAGTTATTTGATGTCATGGGTGATATAACGGATATATAAAAAAAATCGGTACGGGTCACATTGTTGAGACCCTTATGAAATCAGCTGACCATTTTGTCCTAATTTCTCATGTTTTTTAGCTGTTATCCCATATAAACTGAAACAATGTACTAAAATAATGTTACCATTATATTAAGCAAAACAATACAGCCATATTTAATTTAAGTGAATGCAAAAGACACGTCTTGTCGATTTCATCTTTACTGTTTGTATATTTTGAGTTTATTTTGGCATTTGACAATAATTAAAAGAAGTCTTTAAAAGAGGCTAACTCTATCCATAAATAGGGTCATGCTTCTACAAGTACAATGATTGATTCAACATCACATAATTAAGTTTAGCACTCGTGTTTAATTACACCCCATAGGTCTACTGGTGTGAGGCTGACCTGAAGAGCCGAAAGACCTATATGTGTGAATATACTTATACATTTTACTTTGCGTACTGAAACAGAACGATAAATTGCTGTCCGATACTCCTCAGATCGGCGACTGTGTGAAACACTTTAGACCCATATATTCTAGTTGCAATCCGGTATCGACACCGATAATACCGTTGCGTGTTCATAATTATCGGTGAAAACAACAGGTATAAACAAAAAGCGCCGTAGACGGAAATTTTCTAAGGCGCATTTATCATTTCATAAAAATTATCTGTTTACATTTTCTTTACAATTAATATTCTATAAACATTTTTTTTTATCTTATTAAGCCACGTGGGTACATTTCTAATTTTTGTAGATAAACAAGGAAAGCAAGGGTGTCCTATTAGTTTGCCACGTTAAAAGCTTGCTTACACTTTTTATTTTTCAAGGTGTATTGCACCAAATGTACTTCTTGTCGAGGTGGTCATTTTATTTTTACACGTTCGAAATTATTCAGATTTTCCTTGTATACGTAACTATTAAGTCCGTTGAGCAGCCAAAATATTACAAAACGGTCGGTTCCTTCGGAACCATGCGGTCTACGTCTATGGCCTTGAAACATCAAAAACTAGAATGTGGAAACCTGCAGGCAAATTCTGTAACACTATAGAGAAATTTTCTCGTTTAAAATAAAAATCTCTTCAAATCCGGCTTTGTAAGTTTTTTCGGCTATAATAATTCGGAGGATAGAAATAGAAGTACCAGCCAGGGTCTTGCTACGGATTGTTGTCAATTTGTTCTCTTTCTATCTGATGAAAGTTCACACATTCACAAATTGTCATCGGTTTATTCGTTTAAGCGTTACAAAGAACATAACTTTCTCAGGATTCTGCAACTATATTATGTAAGAAACTTTTATAAAATATTTACATTTTATGACTTGTGGATTTGAAGTAAAGAGGTAACATTTGGTAAAATTTACCAAAGATATTACAATTCCTGTATTTCAAGTGTTCTGTGGGTAGCATAAGATTTATTTATAAGCAGCGGCATGTTTACCATGGAAGCTAGGGAACCACAGCTTCTCTAATGCAAACGCTCTATTATTAATTAATTAGTTAACGATAATAAAAATAATATCTCTTATTTCAAATTTCTGTATTAACAACAAAGTTTCTCATTTAAATCCTAGCGCTCTTGTTCTCTTTTCTCAAACACCACTGCATCCAAGTCGCTTACTTGAATCCGAGCATGCTTGCATTACCCGATTATCCAGTATAAGCATATGCGCCCGCGCGCCGTGTTTCTCGTTGAAGCTGCTGTTTTCCAGTCTAACAGGACTTAGTAATTTTTGCATTTGATTCCGTTGGGACCCCGCGTACCTAAAATCATTTAAATAAATGCGCATTTTTACCGGCAGCCTCTAAGCTGCGTTTCGGCAGATTATGGCTATTTCGGCGCTCGATGATTCAAGTGTTGCCGTTACTTACGGGATCAGTTTTGATTTCTTCGGGTTCATGTGTCTGTATTCTACTATGAATTTTAGTAAATCGAGGATCCCAACATTACAGTTTTGAAGAAAAAAGGTAAATTATTTCAAAAGGTAGACCAACTTCAGTTCACAAGGACTTAACAAGACAAACTAGATCATACCAAGACATTTTCAAAAAGCAAATTATAATAAGTGTGAATGGCAGTTAGATAACCAACAAAAATTAGCAGTACAGAAACACAACGAAAAAGTAAAAAAAAAATCTCAAGGATGATAGAAAACTAGGTACAAAATCGTGAGAAAACAAAACTAAGAAGACTTAGAAAATGTTTCTATTTATAACCAAGTTAATAACATAATACATAACATAACTCTAATCCTTTTTCATTATTTTGCAGGCTTGAACTACCAACTCGATGTTTTTAGCATTGTGAATACAATATTTTCTTACTCCGAACTATACCGAATTGCCATAGAAAATGTTTTACATGGTAGGATATGACACGTAAAAAAATCTTTACCGTTGTTTTTTCTTTTCATTTCTATTTTTTGAAAGATCCATGGTTCAGCAGCTGGTTTACTTGTATTTGTTTCGCATACGCAGGATGAATTTTGGTAAAAACCCGGTTTTTCAGCTAGCACGACATTACTTGGGACCAGAAACTAAAATTTTGACAAAGAAGTGTAGAATATGCATTTTTATGAATTATTATTTAATAAAATAACAAAGGGAGTGGAATTTACAAAGGAAAGCGGTGTTAATTGAATTTTTGATTGATGCAACGGACATAACGCTATCTAAACCTAACTAAGCCTACTACGTCAATGGTAAGCGCTTTACGCTGTTATACCCCAACGAACCGCTTAATCCTACTTAGTATAAAAGTATATTTCAATTCATTGACTTACAATACCACAACAGTTGAAAGATCTTTTAGTACCTTCCGACGTGTAAAAACCTGATTGAGATCAACCATGTCTGAGGAAAAACTCTTTGGTCTCTGTATGCTTAGCGTTCACAGAGAATTTGGGAATAATAACAAAGACAGAGTTATTGAAAAAGCAATAAATCGGTTTTCACAAAAGAGAAGAAATCTGCAATTACTTTTCTCCGATTAGGAAAATATAGCTATGTACATCCATAGTACATAGTATGTTTTTAGGTTAGTTATACTAATAATAAATTTAAGTCAAAGTTACGCTACAGTTAAGTTTAAGTTAAAGTCTAGCAAACCGAAGCCGGATATATCTATTTTTGGCAATAAAAATATTTAAGTTTCAATCTATCTTTACTTTGCCAAAAGGCGAATCTATGAGGGGGGTTAGAGACACTATAAGCCCCCCTTCCCCCATAGGCTCTCAAAGCTTTCTGCAATATTTGCATACCAAATATATTACAAGAATATATAACGAGTATCTCATAAGGCAATGAAAGGATTTTTAAGCCGAAAGAGAGAAACTGAAATATCCAATCTCCCATAACTCTATTGCAACTCATTCTCTAGCGTTCTGCGCAATCTCGTTATAGATTTTTGTTATCGGTTGAATTGAAACGGATCGGGGTGCTTCAATGGCAGCGACCAATGAATCTGTTGCTTCTGCGCATTTCGGCACTTCATGAGGCGAGATAGACTTATGTGGAGTTTATATACATCTATCTCACGATTTTGGCTTAGGTATTGGCCGGAACAGGCTATATAGTCTTGTAATATATTTGTTGTATACAAATAATACTACTTTTAAATTCAATTAAACCTAACCTAAGAAAAAGAAGAAGAGTTTTAACGATTGCAGATTCGATTGTTAGGTATATTATATCATCAAGAGCGAGGGTCCAGTTCCAGTTTACGTTTTTTGCCTGTTGCCCAGCTCTACTTTTTTACGTTTAATTGGCTTGGGAAATTATTTGTCAATAATGCTTGGTAAAATCCGTTTCGTCCGCTAGTGGAAGGCGTGTTTTTTTTAACGATTTTAACGACTTTTGGTGACAATTGGGCGTGGCACCCCCAAAAGTTTCCGTCTTCGGCAGCGCCTGCAACGAGCTTCTCCCTCGCCACGATCTGACCCCCCCCCCTGCACTCATTCAATATCTCAGGCCTCATCATCCGAATTAATGTGGGAAATAACCCATAGTGCACCGGCAGCTTGTTACAGTGGAGAAACGGTAAACCAGGTGCCAATTGCACATGTCAGAACCGGTTGCCGGCTAATTTTAGGAGAAACTTTCTCAATAATAGCGGGACAGGAATTAGAAATAAGACATACAATTTTAAAAACAAAGGAAAACATTATTTCTTCTGTCAACATTAAAACAACACTATGATTACGAAATAGCCTTGTTAAACTTATAAAACCGTAATAATTCTTAACTAACCTGTTACTACCTGTTACTACCAGTAACCAGTAAGTGAGTGCTATCATGGTAAGAAATTTAATTATAAACTAGGTATCAAGCGATATGAAACGGTAGTGAGCTTTACGGTACTAGCGAGTCCAATTACCAGGATCTTGTTTACTGAAACAATAACGGTCATGTAACGGTAAAAAGTTTATCACGATAATGGTACGGACTACTAGTGAAAGACGCGGCTAGATGATATTTACGATAGTGGGTGGAAGGAGAACTATACCGGTGAAATAGAACGGTAATGGTATTCAGGAGATGGTGCGACAAGGGTGGGCATATTTAGGAAGCTTCCGCATTACAGAATTCCAGTTAAATAAGGCCGCCGATTGGCTAGATGAGCACGTGTGTTACACTAGCCGCTCCCGTCAATGTTGTCTACGTTTTTTCACTTCACGCATTTGTAATCATGCAATGCCCTCCGCTCGCTGTGGGGCGCAACCAATAGAACCTAAATCAAACTAACACAAGACATGCCAAAAAAACTAAATAATCAAAAAAAAAATAATAGAAAAAACTTGCAAGGTCCGGGCGTCGAACGGATTGCTCCGCATTTTAAACGCGAGCCTTACCATCTGAGCCAGGCCTTCACATACCTGCTTTTCTCGAAAAGGTTCATACAGATGCGTGAAGTGGAAAAACGTAAACAACATTGACGGGCGGGATTAGATTTAGCCAACCAGACGCCGGTATTTAAGTGGGGCTATGTAACGCGGATGCTTCCTAAATACGCCAACAGTGGACGGCTTGACGAGGCTTTAAATATAGAGCCGACATGACTGGGAAAACAATACTGGCCTAGAGTAGTGAGAGTGAGAAAATTTGTGTTCCTAATTCATGTGGACATAAGTGCCTGCGTTCAATGTTTGACAGAGTGAACTGTCAAAAAGTAAATTGTTCACTTTTTAAAAAGACATCAAGCAATATAAATGGAAGACATTGAAGATGTGAACGTCGCCATCATTTTAGATATTGTAAATTATAGTGGTATAGGTGTAATAGACATTACAAAAATTCAACGACATAGTTGAAAACCATGTAATCAATGTTATGGAAATTGAATCAGAACCAGCTACAGAAGAAATAGAAACGGACCAATAGGATGATGTTGCAGATAGTAATGTGATATTTTTCGAAAACTTCAGTGCAGGCAATTTTAGTATTTTACATAAGTCAAAGATATGTAATTGTAGAGACATATCCTAATAAAGTGAATAATGTATTATGGTATTCATATTTAACAATTCAATTACTACAGATTTTGAATTCTGTAGCATATCAGAAAAACACTCGGTATTTCATAAATTAGATCATGACAGCAACCCGAATATTTCAAGGTCTAGACGAACGTTATTTACATTACTACACGTAATATTATTGTTTAACAGATAACCTTACCGATCAGTATTGTTCTTGTAACATTATATTTATTCTACGAACCTACACCAACCCAGGAGGAGACGGAGTGACGCATTGAGATGCGTAGGTAGATTACAAGGGTATACATTATGTCGCGTTACTGTCTTATGTATTCTTGTTATAATTAATACAGAACTCTATAGTGACCTGGAGTTTTATTCAATACATAAAAGGAGTTCCACATGGCGACCCAGCCATGCAACGCGTGTCGGGAGTTCGTCGAGTGTGCCCGTCAGCGATTCCTGGTTGTAATCGAACGTACCGCGGTGAATCCTGTATATAATGGGGAAATCCAGCTCTAAGCAAGCGGAGGTCACCGACACAGGTGTGTTGAACTCCAACTTTATAGTAGAACAGGAAGAAATCCGGATGCCCATGGACATGAGGAGAGCGATATACGCTCTGGTGGCAGCAGCTATGGCGGTGTTATTCCTAAAACTGAGAACCGCTTAACGGAAGGGAGTAAAGCGGCAAATATCAAGAAGTATGGTCATCAAGGCGCAGGCAGCCGAAGTTTAGCAGCTCATAGGACAGCAGTTGCGGATGAGTAAGACATTTTGTTGGTAAAATTTAAGTGATTGCGTGACTATTCAACAGTGAACTATTTTATTTTACGATTTTACACATTTTATTATTCAGCATATTATTTTTTTTACTATTTATTATTATCAATATTCTTACCATATTCTTACTATAAGCTATATTACTCTTACCGATTTATTATTACCATTATTATCACCGATACTGATTATTTTTACGATTTATTTTATACATATGGTATCTATACCGTTATTTTAGGACTATTTATTGGGGGATCCATACGACTGTAACATTACGTATAGATTTTATTGATTTTATTTTTGCACAGTATTTTACCTATTTAATTATTTTACGTTATAAGTCATCGTATCCCTGCAATACTGGTAAAAGAGAAATCTATTTTATGAATGATATAAAGTGGGAAGAGACCTTGTCCGGGATACAGGACATAAAAGTTGCTATTAACAACGAATCGAAAAGAATTCTTAAAAAACAGACACCGAAGGCGGAAAACAATAAAAAAGAAATTCATGATAATACTGAACTTATACAATAAATATATCAAAGCCGTTCGTTCAGTTTACCAAACTCTAAGCGATGAACAAATATATATCGTTAATAAATTTTTCACTTCTATAAGGGACAAAGTAATAAGAGCGTATCAAGTGTTGAAAGCTCCATATAAGATTCCTACCTCGTGTATTGAATATATTGACCCTGAAGTATTAGAAGAAGACACAGAAGAAGCCGACTCAGAAGAAGATACGCAAACAGATTGCAAAATGGCTATGACAAACGCTGAATTTTTCAATTTAGCAAGCAAAATTTTCCCAACAGAGTCCGATGGCTCACCCGATAAATTACAGACCGTTACACTCCTACAAGTAAATTCAGAAAACCACGAAGCCAATGCAGTAGCCTACATAAAGACAAGATTAATTGGGAAAGCCAGAAACTTATTAGAAGCAAGTGACACCCTAACCTCAATAATAGGCAAACTAAAAGCAGGAATTAGGGTAGAAAGCTCACAAATGACCAGTGCAAAACTGTTTGGCCTCAAACAAAGTAACAAAGATAAATCCAGGTTTGCCACAGAGATCGAATACCTTGCACAAAGGTTAAAGAGAGCATACATCCACGAAGGAATCGCGGTAGCAGTAGCCGAAACCTACGCTACAAACGCAACAGTTGAGTCCCTAATAATGAATTCAACCTCAGAAAAGGCTACATTGGTCATGGAAGCAGGAACAATCAACAACTGCCAAGTTGGCAAAAATAGAGAAGCAGTTTTACAACGAGAACTAAACAAGCAGATGCCAGACTTAGCAAAAACTGAAACAATTGCTCTATGTCAAGAATTTTTCGATATTTTTGCGCTAAGTACAGACAAATTAACAACAAATAACTTCTATAAACAAACAGAAGAAAATCCTGTGTACCTACATCAAGAACTATAGAATACCTCATGCTTAAAACGACGAAATAAACAATCAAATGCAAAAAATGCTAGAAGACAAAATTATTGAACCATCAACCGCTGCATACAACAGCCCGATATTACTTGTTCCAAAGAAATCATCAAATGGCAAAAAAGCGTGGAGACTTTGCATAGATTTTAGGGTTATAAATCAAAATAAACTAGTGGCCGATAAATTTCCTTTACCTAGAATAGATAACATATTAGATCGACTAGGAAGAATCAAATTTTTTTCAACCCTACATTTGAAAGCAGGTTTTCATCAGATTCCGCTGGAAGAAAAATCGAGAGATGTCACTACTTTCTGCACGGATACTGGAATTTTCAGATTCACCAGACTGCCATTCGGTTTAAAAGTTAGCCGTAATAGCTTTCAGAGAATGATGAACATCGCATTCGCAGGCATTACACCCGAAAAGGCTTTTCTGTATATGGACGACATCATAGTAATAGGTCGTTCGAAAAACCACCACCTTAAAAATCTAAAAAGCGTTTTTGAGACATGCAGGAAACACAACTTGAAATTAAACCCAGAAAAATGTACATTCTTTCAAAACGAAGTAACATATTTAGGACACAAAATTAACAACGCAGGCATTCTACCAGACGATTCTAAATACGATATAGTAAACAAATATCCAACACCGAAGAAGGCCGACGAAGCAAAACGTTTTATTGCATTTTGTAACTACTATCGTAGATTTATATGCTTACCAAGAAAAATGTTCAATTTAGCTGGTCACAGGAGTGCCAAAATGCATTTAACACTTTAAAAGCCGCTCTAATAGACCCAAAATTTTTACAGTTTCCCGATTTTAGGAAAGAATTTATTTTGACTACGGTTGCATCGAAAGAGGCATGTGGAGCAGTTCTATCGCAGAACTTCGAGGGAAAAGATCTACCCATTGCATACGCATCTAGAGCATTTACGAAAGGAGAAGCAAATAAGGCAACAATATAGAAAGAACTGGCCGCTATACATTGGGCAATTAATCATTTTAGAGCTTATTTATACGGAAAAACATTCCCAGTCAAGTCCGACCACAAACCAAAGTCCGACCACAAACCACTTGTTTACCTATTTGCAATGAAAAACCCATCGTTAAAATTGACCAGAATGAAACTCGATTTGGAAGAGTTCGACTTGAAAATAAACTACATAAAAGGGAAAGACAATGTGGGAGCTGACGCCTTGTCCAGAATCAACGCGGAAGAATTGAAAGAAATAGCCAATAAGTACAAGTATTAGCAATAACGAGAGCAATGTCAAGGAAAGATAATAAAGAAGAAACAAAGAATATTGAAAAACCAAAAATTGAAATTCTAGAAACCCTAGATAGTTTCAGTATAATTAAATTTGCTATGGTGAAATTCGAAAGTAAGCCCAACTATCTCAGGATAGTCTTGAGGAAAAAACGTCAATCCAACCCCGAAAATTACGAAAATAAAATTATGATCACTAATGGCAATATGTCTCTAGCGACAATATTGTCTAAGCTCGAATCAATGGCTAGCGATCAGGATATTGATAAGGTTAAGCTGAAAACGAACGACCAAATATTTAATATGTGCACAATAAATGAATTAAAGGAAATAGGAAATAATGTTTTGAAGAATTTAAATATTATTTTATATAAGGATCCAATTGTTATCTCGAGTCGCGACGAGAAAACAAACCTAATTAGACAACTTCACGATAATCCACTTATGGGAGGACACTGTGGACAGAAGAAACTACTCAACAAATTGAGAACGAAGTATCGTTGGAAACGAATGTCAAGAGATATAGCAAATTATGTAAGAAATTGTGCCAAATGTCAATTAAACAAAAAGAAAGTGACTCATGTGGAACCCATGATTATTACACCTCCACAGAGAGCTTTCGACATTGTATGCATTGATACAATTGGCCCGTTTCAGAAAACATTTAAAGACAATCAATACGCAGTTATGCGAATTAACAAAATATGTAAAAATAGTACTGGTACCAAATAAAGAAGCAAAGACAATTGCAAAAGCTATAATGGACGAATTCATACTCACATATGGACCAATGAAAGCGATAAGAACATATATGGGTACAGAATACAGGAATGAGGTATTGCAACAATTGACAAAATTATTTAGACATAAATCACAAGTTTTCAACGGCGTATCATAGTCAAAGCATTGGAGGATGTGAGCGAAATCACAAAGTCCTTAACGAATATGTACGCATGTATATTAACGAAGCAAAAACCGATTGGGGCGAACTAATCAAATATTACAGTTTCTGTTATAACACTACGCCCAGTGCATATCACAACTATACCCCGTTTGAATTAGTTTTTGCATGAAAAGCGGAAATGCTTGAAAATTTGTTAGGAGAGAAAATTGACCCCGTATACGATGTAGACGCTTATTACCAGGAAGTTCGACACTTGATACAAGCAACAAACATTCGCGCTCAACAGTATATCTCAAAAGCTAAAGAGCTGCGTAACCTCACCTACGATAAAAAAGTTAGTCAATTACAGCTTAAGCCAGGTGATCTAGTTGTAATAAACAACGAAAACCGAACAAAATTTGATCCTTGGTACAAAGTTCCTTTCTCCATAACGAGTATAGACGGAGTAAATTGCACAATAGAAGACGCAACGGGCAAAAAACAAAGTGTACATAAAAATCGAATTCAACCGTTTGCGAATCTCTAAGCTCAATACTTTTATTTTTTGTACATTAATCATAAGCAATGCCGAAGAACACTTACGCGAGTGACAAACCATTGGACAAGTGCAGTGCGTTGGAATAACATATAACACAATGTATAAGTCGTATAACGTATGTGTAAGGTATAATGTACTTTTCTTACTACTTTAATATGTATATTTTTCTACTTTTATGTCTATTTTTCTACTTTTTATTATTTAATTATTTTAACACCTCTTACATTTGGGCTGGCCAGTCAAGCAAAAAAAAGTAGTAACCGGTAGTTACTGCGACACAAAAAATACTGTAACCAATAATTTTTATCACAAATACTATTCTTAACAAGATATATAAACATTTTTAATATTTTATTTATTAGTTCATTATTATTATTATTATATGACCGCATAAAATTGCGTAGGATGTTGTATGGTTTATCCTTTACATTTTCGAACGTTTGCAAATTGTGTTTATTCGAATGTCCTCATTTTTGCCACAACAAAAATAAGGAGCATTCACATAAGAGGGGAGGTGTAGCGTATCAGAAAAACACTCGATCATTCATAAATTAGATCATGCATGAACCTGAATATTTCAAGGTCTAGACGAACGTTATTTACATTACTACACGTAATATTATTGTTTAACAGTGATGAACGAGATACTCGCCGGGGGGTGACAAGGCCGAGATAACCTTGCTGAATCAGTATTGTTATTGTAACATTATATTTACACTACGAACCTACACCAACCCAGGAGAAGACGGAGTGACGCATTGAGATGCGTAGGTAGATTATAAGGGTATACATTATGTCGCATTACTATCTTGTATACTTCTCGCTATAATTAATACAGAACTCTATAGTGACCTGGAGTTTTATCCAATACATAAAAGGAGTTCTAAAATTCCCTATAACTACTATTTAAAATATTATAGTAGTTGTAAGATAATATCAAAATTTAAATTTGTAATTATATAGAAAATTTAATAAAATTAGACGGAGGTATTTAAATACTTTTTTATTACGCATGCATCATAATCAACGATTATCGCACGCTGCAGCGTGCTTAAAATAATGTTTATGATGCACCTACTTTTTGAAAGGTTTCTATAGAAATATTTGATCATGTCAAATGTGACAGATTAATATATTCGTCAATATATCCCTTTAGATTAATATTTAAAACATTTTTGAGATTATGATGCATTCGTAATAAAAAATAGCGTATGATATACGTGTATAACAAGCCTTTAAAGCTCTTGCGACTTACAAAACACTCCGCTGCGCGTCGTGTTTTGAAATATGTCGCGCGTGCTTTAAAGGCCCTCTTATACACTTATATCATAATATACTATTATATAACTATTATAATGCAACATAACTTTACAAACTTTGAATTCTCTATAACTACTATTTAAAATATAGTAGTTGGAATGATAATATCAAAATTGAATAATGTAATTATATAGAAAATTTAATAAAATTGGACGGAGGTATTTAAATATTTTTATATAACTATTATAATGCAACATAACTTTACAAATTTTGAATTCCCTGTAGCTACTATTTAAAATGTTATAGTAGTTGGAAGGATAATATCAAAATTGAATTTCGTTTGTAATTAAATTAGAAATTTTAATAAAATGTTAATCCTAATTATTAAGATGTATTAATGCTTTTTTTTATGCGTGTGTGTGCCACAGGCCACGAAAAGCTAAGGTCTATACCCGTGAGGGTACCGTGACCTGTTATATGACAAACTGTCAACATGTCCAAGTATCGAAAAATGCACACTTGGTGCACTTCACGACACTTTTAGACAACGCTGTAGTACTTCCACGGTCGCTATTGTAGAACTACAATAACTACTACTTTTTTGGCTCCCCAGCTAGGAATCGAACACAGGTCTCCCGCGTGAAAGGCGGAGATTCTGACCCCTATACTACCGGAGAGCACAAAAAATTAATTAATCAGCTATTAAAATGTTTTTTTATGTAGGTAACTCTTAAAATACAATCTAATTCAATTATTAACTTGCGTATTAATATAACGTAAAATACATATTGTGTAGTAACATATACACTAATTTAATAAAATGTTAATCCAATAATTCAGAAATTAGTTATTAGTTTGAAATAAACAATTTATTAACTTAACGGCAACCTCTTTGAGCAATTATTATCAAAAACGGATCTCTTTTTTTGGAATTGATAGTTTTGTTTTTATGTAATTATTTCTGTTATTTAAAATATATACCTATGTATTTTCATTAGTGGCCGTTTAATTTCCTAGTAGACTAGACTTTTTGTGACAGCCTGTCAAATGTGTATAAAGATCTATTTTCAAATGTCAAAACAGTTGAAGAAAAATATAGGACCTTATACATGAAAATGTTTAGAATTTGACAAAGAATTAAAAAATTAAAAACTTTATAGGGTGTTTCATTTAAAAAGCCAAAGTTTTCCCACGCTCATGGAAATAGGAAAATCTGACAAAAATGCAGATACGATTTTTAAACTTGCCAGGTGTAATAACCCCTAGGTATCAAACTTGGTTAAAATCACACCTGTTGTTTCGGAGATGATTAGCCGTTCCCAGACTTTTGCCTAACCCTGAACAACATTTTACAAAGCGCACTGGACACTTTAAATACAAAAATCTGGAAAACAGTTGCTCACAGCGACATTTACAAGGTATACCTATTTTTGGTAAAAATTATGGGAAAAGTGTTATTTTACAATAAAAACGCAAATCACTAAGGCGCAAAACTGTTACATTAGTTTTTATGTAATTAGAGTGCCGCAGAGAGCGCCCGCTACAATCTACAATAAAATTATCAAAAAATTCAAATTCCTCGCCTAAAAGAACCCCAATTACAAAATTGTATGCAAAAATATTACTTCAAAAATAAATTAATTAGGAAAATC
>JAEQML010071158.1:0-16316 GCA_016904865.1 Pissodes strobi | reverse complement strand
GGCTACTTGTCTAGCGTTCTTGAAATCGAAGGAGTGTCCTGTTGATAGGTGGTGTTGTAGCCTGTTTCGTTCTGATACTGTTCTTGTGCTCCTGGATTCTAGTTGAAATTCGTCACTTTTCTGCCCTATGTAAGATTTTTGGCAGTCCCCGCATGGTATGCTGTACACTCCTTCATTCTCAAACTTTACTTTATCCTTTAGATTTCTGAGTACATGGGCTAAGGTCCGCTGTGGCTTGAAAATTGGCTTGATTTGATACATCGTTAGGATTCTGCCGACCTTGTCAGTGACTCCCTTTATATATGGAGAATGGCGTTTTGCATGTTATGTGCTTTGTTGCTTTCTGTTTTCTTCTTTGTTTGTTTTTGTTGATTGATTGCCTTCCTAATGTTGTTTCCAGAGTAGCCATTTTGTTTAGGGGCGTTTGTTGCAAGTTTTATTTCTTCTTGCCTTTGGATAGGTTTTGTTAGGCAATAAGACCGAGATATCAATGTATTTGCCACGGACTGGATTTGTAAAGGGTGGGGGTGCGATTCAGCGTTTAGATATCTGTTGCTATGGGTGGGTTTTCTATAGACAGTATAATCTAGGGTTTTGTCAGGCGTTCTGGTGATGTGGAGGTCTAGGAATGGTAGCTTCTCATTATGTTCTACTTCTGGTGTGAACTGGATTCTGTCGTGAATTTGGTTTAGATTGACCAGGAAAATGTCCAACTCTCTACCATGGGCACGGTATAAATAAGTATATACGGTAGGTTCACTCGAGGCAAATTTTCAATTTCGCCGACAGTTTTTACCTTCAAAGCGAATCCGGATCAATCTCGTTCGCGGCCAGTTGTGGCTACACTACGAGGGGAATTTACGGTCATTGTGCAAACGCCTTGATATTCTGTACTGTTGGATCGCGTTGAATTAAATAATTATTAAGATCGTTACTATGGCGAGATATTGTTGTGCGGATAATTATTGTATTACAAAAGTGGGTGACGGATTTTAATTTTTTAGATGCCCCAAAGACCCTATCAGTTAAGATTCATAATAATTTTTTAATAATATGCAGTTTTTCAATTTCACGTATAATCGGTTTAACAAATATGTCTTTATTAAAATTTTGTTATTTACTTAAATATGGATAAAGACAATAGTGAGAAAAGAAAACAAGTACGGTAAAAATTAAATGCCTGTCACTACTAGCGTGAGCAAAAATCCGTTTATGTTTTAATAATTGCGAATTTTTCACATGACCTTTTGTGTTTTTAAAGCAACTCTTATATTTTAACATTGAAAATGTTTCTATTATCATAGTAGGTATAGGACCTCAAATCGTGAAAAAGTGCATGCTACATTTGACACATGACATCATACGCGTGTGAGATCGTGTTAGTTTATTTACTTAAACTTAAATTTGATTTATATGGTATCGGAATCGATTAAAATGACTGAAATAAATTGGAATTAACTGAAACTCACCGAAAGTTGATTGAATGACTAACCAAAACTCGCCAAAAGTAACCAATACAGGCTTAAACGTACCGGTACAGGTTACGAAAATTAAATTAAGTTAAAACTAACCAAAACGAACGGAATTTTAACGACTAACCAAAAACATTAAATTTGATTATAACGTATCGGAACCGATTCAAATGACTAAAATAAATTAGAACTAACTGAAAGTAATCGAAAGTTGATTGAAAAATTAACCAAAAGTAACTAAAAGCACCAAAAAGGGCTAAAACGTATCGGAACAGATTAAAAATATTAAAGTAAGTTGAAACTAACCCAAAGTAACCGAATTTAGGCGACTAACCAAAAACATTAAAATTGGTTATAAAGTACGGAATCGGTTCAAATTACTAATATAAATTGAAACTAACTGTAATTAACAAAAAGTTGATTGCACGACTAATCAAAACTGGCCAAAGTAACCAAAAGCACTAAGGGCTTATACCTATCGGAACAGATTAAAAATATTAAAGTTAGTTGAAACTAACCCAAATTAACCTAATTTTGGCGACTGACATAATTTTACCAAAAACATTTAAATTGGTTATAATGTATCGGAATCGCTTCAAATGAGTAAAATAAATTGGGAGCTAACTGAAAGTAACCGAAAGCTGATTGAATGACTAGCCAAAAGAAACTAAAGGCACCGAAACCGGCTAAAACGTATCGTAATAGATTAAAAAATATTGGAGTAAGATAAAATTAACCCAAATTAACCGAATTTTGGCGACTAACCTTAACTAAACAAAAACAGTAAAATTGGTAATAACGTATTGGAACTGGTTCAAATGACTATAATAAATTTAAACTAACTGAAATTAACCGAAAGTTGATTGAACAGCAAAGCTAACCAAAAGTAACGAGAAAAGCGAAACCATAAATCAAAATAGATTAAAAATATTAAAGTAAGTTGAAACTCACTTAAATTAGCCGAATTTCGGCGACTAACTAAAATTAACCAAAAACATTAAAATTAATTACACTCGTAACGTATTTGAACCGGTTCAAATTCTAAAATATATAAAAACCAACTAAAACTAACAGAAATCTGATTGAATGACAAACCAAAACTAATCAAAAGTAACCAAAAGCACTAAAACGTATCGGAATAGGTTACAAAAATTAAAGTAAGTTAAAACTAACCAAGATGAGCAGGCCTTTGGCGACTAACCAAAAGTAACGAAACACACTAAATTTGATTATAACGTATCGGAGTCGGTTCAAATGACTAAAATAAATAGGATCTAACTGAGACTAACCGAAAGTTAATTAAACGGCTAAACAAAACTAACTAAAAGTAAGTAAAAGCGAAAGAACAGGCTAATTCGGAACAGGTTAGAATTATTATCTACCGCAACGTCATGGCTAGTTATATATTAATAGATTTTCCTATCTACAAGTGGATGGTAATTTTTTAGGTCTTTATATCGGCACCTTTTTTTTATAATTATGTTAAAAAACATTATAATGTTAAAAAGGCATTTCTTTAATTTCAGCTAGTTTTAATTCATTTTAGTCACTTGAACCGACTCCGATACGTTACAATCAAATTTAATGTTTTCGGTTAGTTTTGGCTAGTCGCCAAAAATTCGGATAATTTAAGCTAATTTTAACTTACTTTAGTATTTGTAATTTGCCCGATACGGTTTAGGCGTTTTTGGTGCTTTTGGTTAGATGTTCACTAAACTTTCGGTTAGTTTCAGTTAGTTCCAATTTATTTTAGTAATTTGAACCAGATCCAATACGTTATAACAAATTTTAATGTATTTGGTTAGTTTTGGTTAGCTGCAAAAGTTCGGATAATTTGAGTTAGTCTTACTTTAATTTTTTTAATTTGTTCCGATACATTTAGTTCTTTTTGGTGCTTTTCATTACTTTTGGTTAGTTTGGGTTAGTAGTTCATCACGCATATGACATCATGTGTAGCATGCACTTTTTCGCAATTTGATGCCCCATAGCAGCAAAACAGAAACATTTTCAATGTTGAAAGTACTACGGCAGACGTAGCGCGATGAGAGAAATTCTCACAAATGCAGCCAATCATTTGAGAAATGCACCCGGTTAATTGGCTATGCTAAAGAGGACGCCAAATAAGTCAGCTAGAGTAGTGGAGGACAACTCCGTCCGCAAAGCCATCTCCGAAAACTGACGATTTCGCAGAAAATGTGAGAGAAATACTCGTAGCGCGAGTAATGAAGTGTTTAGACTTTTAAGAAGCTATAAATTTACTTTACTAGTTTAATTTGTCCTTTTTATATTTAAATTCCCACAATATTTCTCAGGTACTTTGAACCTTCTGCTTTATACATGTTTTAATGGATGAATCAAGTTACAAACTGTCAAATAAATTATTTTAATAGGTATTACCTTTATTTATAATGTTTTTGAATTTAGTATACGTTACTAATTTATATAACTTTATTACATAGTTTTATTTATTTGAATCACGTATTAAAAATTACCTTAATAGCCCTTTGAAATATCTTGTATCAAATAAGGAAATAATTTTGCATCAGCTAATACTTTTTGAATCTCCCCTCACAGACTGCTCGCTGCTGCAGGTAGGGTAAAAACTATTTTTTTTACCGTGCTGCGGCTTTCGCGTTTGATCCAAAAACATCAAACGATTTTTGCTAAGTGAATCTACTCGATATTATTTGTACTCTGCCATGGGGTTATATAATGACGATGTCATCTACATAGCGTTTTCCATAGTGTGAGTTTAAATGCTGCGTCTCGTAGGGTATCTCTTTCGAAATCCATCATGAAGAGATTTGCGATGACTAGTGAGAGCGTTAATCCCATGGGGGCGCCATCGGTTTGACGGCAGAGCTGGTTATTAATCATTAAATAGGTGTTTTTCAGACAGTGTTCCGATAATTCAATAACATGTGCTGGAAAATCCCAATCTTGTCTACGGCCTCATGGATTGGTATGCTGTATATAGCACTCGACGAGCACACAAACCGAAGAGGTTAATTGACATGGTTCGTGAATACCTGTAAGTTGTTGTTAAGGAGAATGAGTTTCACAGTGATGCAGTGCGGCAGACAAACGAGTCCTTGTAAAGCGATGTACTAGGTGTTTCCAGTTTTACGACAAACGAATATGATCTTGTCGTATGTCGTGATTGTCTGACAGGCGTTGTTGGGGGGGATAAGGTATGCCAAATCCTGGAAGAATCTGCCGTGATAATAGTTGTAAAACAAGGAGACCTCAGTTACATGTGTGCGGTGTTACAAACTATCCAGATCTCGGGTCAACTCTGGGTCGCCGACGAGACGCACAGGTCTCTTCTGAATGGAATCCAGCACCTAAGCTCCGGATGCTGCGGTATATACAGTTTTTTGTTGCAATATTCCGATGTTAGCAACGTGGTCATGCCTGGACATCTTGCTGTTGACAGAGACACCCAGTAGTCCGATTGACGAGGATGATCCTGCCATAATGGTGTAAGGGCCCACCGTAATGACCTTTTTGTTAAACGTGGCTGCCTGAGTTTTTGCTGTATTGAAGGGGACCAAATTTCTAACGCCTCAGGAAACCTCCTCCAGATCTTGATTAATTGTTGTGATCTACTCCTGTATGCGGTAATAAATTTCAGTCGCTGGTAAAGGCTTTTCTAATCTAAATTGTCAGACAAGAGTACTGTCTTCTGCAAAACTATAAATAGGCTTACTGGTTTCGTTCAGCAGGTCATTAATATAGATGAGAAACAAAGTTGGTGAAAGTATTGCGCCCTGAGGCAGGCCTGCATTAATGGTGAATGTGTCTAATGTCCATCAACTATAACGTGCATACGTCGGCGTCGGTTGTTTAGGATACTGACAAGTCAGCTGCAGAGAGACGCTGGCAGTCCGAAGGACGGCAGCTAGCCTGTCGGATGCCTTCGATATATTCAACGCAATCACCTGAAATTCTAGGAAGCCATCAATTGCCCTACTCCATATATGAGTCACATATGCCAATATATCTCCTGTCCATCTCTCTTTGCAAAAGCCGTATTGGTTATAGCTAATTATTCTGTTGGTCTCCAGGTACTTGAGTAGTTGCTGATTGACTACACGTTCCATGGGTTTGGAGATTATTGAAACCAAGCCATTTGGGCGATAGTTTGAGGGCGTGGTTTCCTTGCCTTTTTTTGGCAAAGCGGAGAAAAAATCCTGAAAAAAATGGATGGTAGTTCGTTGGCAAGGTTCTTTAACACTATGGCAGGTATTCCGTCCGGTCCTGATGCCTTTTGATTGAATCAAGAAATATTTAAAATGCCATGTTTCACACATGAATATATAAGAAGCAAAACCCTTACCAAATCCTATATAGATATCTAATAAAAAAACAGTGACATCCAAATTATTTCTTCATGAATTTAAAACAGCAAGACGCTTTATATTCCAGCCGTACTAAATATACAGTCTCGTCATATTAGTTTCGAGTGAGCATGAAATTTCAGGGTACGTAGACTGAGAATTGGTTCATTATTTTTATATTTTTATATATTTATATTTTAGAAAACTACGTTTTGTAAATTATGTTGCTGTCTGAAAGTGAATGTTAATTTAACAAACTGTTGTTTTTATGTGTGTAAAAATCCCACCATGTCAATTAAATCCTATATTTAAGCCACATAAACCTACTATCTCAGCACAAATACACATAATCATTTCCACCCTCATACGCCGTATTCTACAGTTCCACCCCAAGCATTTCGTCTTAAGTAGAAAATTACAAAATAATTCCGCAAGAGACAACTTCTCCCTTGGGTGCAGTCGTAAGGCACTTTAATAAGGTTTTTTGTCACGGGCGTTTAAGAAATTCTTTCTAAACGAGCAGATTAGAGGGAAAGTAAAACCACCTGCGCCATGCAAAAGCTACCTACAATTTGCTTAAATTGTTGCAAGAATTTTTCCGACACGACATCTCATTACTGGCGCAAATCCCCGCTAGTATATAAACGGAACATGATGCCCTCGATCCGAGTGCCAGGATTGATGATATCCCCTTCAAGGTGTTTGGAAAGTTTAAGCGAATAGAAACAGATTACTCTCAAATTATGCATTTTTATATTCTCGTAACGTATCGCTTAATATGAATCAAAGGCAGCAATAAAATTTAAAATAGATAGGTAGATGCAGAGATGCACGTTTTATAGCGCAATAAAATCAAAGCACATTATGATATTTGTTCAGTTCCGTAGTAGGTCCGAAATATCTCATTAAAATTTTCAGGAAAAATATTAAGTTTTAGTACTGCCTACTCCTGATTCCGAATGTTTAAGATATAGGTCACAGATATTGTAAGTAAATTTAATTGGTCCTCTGTGATCGAATTTTTTAGATGCTGTTTCAAGCTAAAACGTTTTTTCCCACTACCATTGGAATAAAGGGGAAAACTCTTGAAGCTCTCTCTATGCTGCTAAAGAGGAATTAAATAAAAAATTTCAGGGTTTTTTATCAAATTGTTGCACAGTACCCAAAAAAAATATTCCAAACACTATTGGTGTATCAGAAGTAACTGTAAGCGAGGTGCTTGATATCATAAAAAATTTAAAATCAAAAAACACTGTAGGATTAGATAACATACCTATTAAGATTATTAAAAGAGTAAAAGCCAAGATTTGTCCCCATTTAGTGTATTTAAGCAATAAAATGTTTGAAAAGTGTATTTTCCCGAATCCCCTTAAAATGGGCGTAGTTGTACCTATTCATAAAAAAAATGACACTCAAGATATTAATAATTACAGGCCTATTACAATTTTGAATACTCTATCGAAAATATTTGAGAAGATTATTTACAATAGAATAATAGGGTTTTTAGATAGTTATGAAATACTAACAGAGTCTCAATATGGATTTAGACGGGGAAGGTCGACTGAAGGGGCTGCCCAAAGCTTTGTAAACCTTATTTATAGAACTTTGGATGATGGTAAACTAGCGGCTGGCCTCTTTTTTGACCTTTCTCGTGCATTCGATACCCTAGAAATAAATTTTGTACTAAAAAAACTTTCCTACTGTGGTATTAGGGGTAGAATGCTGGACTTATTGAAGTCTTATCTAGAGGGTAGGCAATTTTGTGTCAGAGTAGGGGCAGAATTTTCGTCATTTTTAAACAGTGAGATAGGGGTTCCCCAGGGATCTGTGCTGGGTCCCCTATTATTTTTAATATATGTGAATGATATGCCTGACTATATTAAGGATGGTTACGTAACAATTTTTGCGGATGATACTTCAATTTTGATCATAGCTATGACCCCTGAAGAACTAAAGTATAAAATTGAACTCATAATGGATGATTTTAACGAGTGGTGTTCATCGAATAATCTTATACTTAACCTAGAAAAAACAGTATACATTCAGTTTAGAGCAAACAAAAATAAACCCCTGGTTCATTTAACGCCAAATTTGGATCATATACAAAACCAAAGTGTAACTAGATTTCTTGGACTTTTCATAGATGAGACCTTGAGTTGGGACACTCATATTGATTTTGTCTCAAAAAAGGTTAATTCTGGATTCTTTGCTATATCAAGACTGAAAGAAGCTCTCTCTGGGAAGTGCCTACTGGATGTCTATTATTCACTTATTTACAGCCACCTCTCCTATAATGTACTTTTCTGGGGTTCTCAAAGTAACTCTAATCGTGTTTTTATTAATCAAAAAAGGATAATACGACTGATTTTTGACTTGGATTTTAGAGAAAGCTGTAGGAGTCATTTTATTAAACAGGGTATACTTACCCTTCCATGTATATATACAGTGCCCGCGTAAATAATGGGACCCCCCTTTTATTTTTTGAACCCTTGTATATATCGCGATGAATTTTTCAGTGTGCAGATAAATTCAGATTGTCTACCTTTTGACATAACTTTTTAGATGTTAAATGTCAAAATGACAGCTGGACGCCATTTTTCATATTTTTTTCAAATGGCAAAGGGCATCTAGTGATACCTCATTTTAAAGGTCTCTTCATTTTCTAATCGCTCACCATACTGGCCAGGCCGATTGATAGAGAATTGAAAGCTTTTGAATTTATTTATTAATATTATTTATTTAAAATGTATTTATTAAAATACACATTTTACTTTGGCATGTAAATAAACCATTAGATAGTACCTGCTAAGCCAAATCAAATCACTTTCAACTGTCATTGTCAAAAAATAGTTTGGTCATTTTACAAACGTGACACAATTTTTTATGTAGTTTTGCCTATTCCTCTCTTAATTTTTTAGCACCAAATAGTTATGTACTTAGTTAGTTAATTAGTTTGGGTTAGTTTGATCAAAAAACAGAAGCGATTGTGATTTATGGTGAAAGTAACCGAAATTTGCATCAAGCGGTACGAATATTTAATGAGAGATCCAGGAAATCCGATTTCACCGCACTATTATAGGAAATTACTCCAAAAATTTCTTAGTGGTAATTTTAATAACAAAAAAAGTTCTGGAAGAAAATCAATTGCGGAAGAGAAGCAAATTTACATTATTGCTACCGTTGTCAATAATTCGAAACGTTCAACGGAAGGTATCACCGAGGAATGTGAAGTTTCTGCAACCACGACACCTAAATATTTGAAGAAATATAAATTCCATCCGTATAAAATAAATTCGTTCCATCAACTGTCAGAAGATAATCTAGATAGGCGGATGTAGTTTTGTGAAATTACGTGTAAAACAATTTCTCGGTCTCCAAACTATATTAGACATATTTGTTTTAGTGACGAGAGTCAACTTTTTTAAATTGAAATTTAAATAGGCAAAACTTCAGGTATTGGTCTGATGTAAATCCACATATTCTCCCAGAAGCACATACACAGTTTCCAGAGAAAGTAAATCTGTGTGGACTGGCATACTTGGTAATCATATTGTGGGTCCAATATTTATCGATCAAAATCTTACCGGTCAACTTTACCTGAACATGCAACAAAACGAAATATATCCGCAAATTCAAACAATTGCCATGGTTAATCCCAACGAATTCGAGAGAGACACTATTTTTCAACAGGACGGGGCACCCGCTCATTACTCACAACCTGTTAGACATTGGCTATCTGAAACGTTCCCTAATAGGTGGGTCGGAAGGCGAGGACCCATCGAATGGCCAGCTCAATCGCCTGACCTCACCCCATTTGATTTTTTTCTTTGGGGATATCTGAAAAGTAAAGTTTTCGCTACAAAGCCAACTCGTGTTCAAGACCTTAAAGACAAAATAAGAACCGTTTGCAGTAGAATACCTCCAGAAACTTTTCAGAATGTTAGAGAAGAGTTTAGTAACAGGCTTTATCTTTGTCAGGCGGTACAGGGAGAACATTTCGAATATCTTCTGAAATAATTTAAGACTTTAAACTTAATTAATTAATTTAATAAATTATTGATATTTCTTTAGATATTTAATTCTTTATCATTTAAAATCGGCCTAGCCAGTATGGTGAGCGATTAGAAAATGAAAAGACCTTTAAAATGAGGTATCACTCGATACCCCTTGCCATTTGAAAAAAATATGATAAATGGCGTCCAGCTGTCATTTTGACATTTAACATCTAAAAGGTTATGTCAAAAGGTAGACAATCTGAATTTATGTGCACACTGAAAAATTCATCGCGATATATACAAGGGTTCAAAAAATAAAAGGGGGGTCCCATCATTTACGCGGGCACTGTATATACAAGCTATTGATATATATAAAAGAAAATATTAATTTCATTGACACAAATGATGCTTTTCATAATTATAACACGAGACATGGCCAACTTCTGTCATTAAATTTGCACAAATCAAAAAAATATGAGTATTCCCCAGAATATATTGGAAAAAAAGTTTTTAACCACTTGCCTTTGGATATTAAAAATTCTCATATTAACCTATTTAAAAAAAAATGCAAGAACTTGTTATGCCTAAAGGGGTACTATTCAGTGGAGGAATATTTGAATGATGGACCAAGCTAGTATTAAGAATTTATGCTTTTTTTCATGGTTGTGTTGCCTAGGTATTGTCTTGTATGTCCCATTCTTATTTTATTTTAGATTTAGGTCTTGAGATTTTTTTTCTCTTTTAATTGCTTGTCTTAGACTTAGGTTAAGTTTATATACTTTTTTAAATGATCTTTGATTATGACGTGTACACCCATTTTTTGTATCTGGCTTACGTACAAAATAAATGTCTTATGTCTTATGTCTTATGTCTTATACTCTCAAATGTTGCAATGCATTGCACCGAGATTCGCCAGATAAGCTAAGGAGTTGCTTACCGGGCGGCGCGGAGCCATTATCAACTTGTCTGATTCAATGTTTAATGCTGTAATTTTTCAATATTATCTATTCATTTTATATAGTGCGTGCATATATTCATTCGAATTTTTAGCTTATCTTAGTTTTTATAGAGAGCTTTGTGTTGCTATGGAAAGAAATGCAAAGTTTTTAATTTTTATCAGCCTTCAGGAGCAATATTTAACTAAGTCTTCAAAGGTGAACTGCCAACAAAATATAGGTTTTGTTAAATTTAATATCTAATAAAATGTTTTCCGCTTTTCAGTTATTGTTTAATTTAATTATTAATGAGAAAAGACCACTAGCACAATTATTGTAAATTTTACCGTCGTTATCGATGCGATTATCATTCATAGTTTAGACTTTATTTACTCAAACCTTAAGTTCACTTTTCATATCGCTATCTATCCCAAATTGAGCGGTGTCTTTTAGCATAGACCCCTTCTAATTATTAAAATATCCAAATATTTTAAGTAGGTCTTTTAATTTATCCTGTTACCCTTAAGACTTTTTATAATAAGTCTAATCATAAAATGTAAACAGAACGGCGCGCAGTAACACACGGAAGCCTTTTATGATATTATAGGGCTGATTGGGCCCGAATACAGACATCTGTTTGGGGGTGTAATCGTTATAACCAAATGGGCTCTTAAAAGACCGACTTTCCAGAGGCGTAGTAACAATACATTTATAAACCCGTAATCTGTTGAATAACATTTAAAATAAATTATCTCGGCGACCGACATTCAGACAGATAAATAGAATATCAAATCTATATGAAGTTTTAAAACTGAGCTTTATCCACCGAAACAGAATCTTTGCACTTGACGCGCGTTTCGCTAACCATGTTAGCATCATCAGCAGATGATTAAAACTGGAAATTCTGTTGCGGTATTGTGAATAAAGCTCAGTTTTAGTGCATGTTGCCGAAGGTTCCAAACCCCAACATAGTATATGAAGTTTGTTATAAATAACCTTATGCTACTGAAAATGTAATATCTGCCTTTGAGTGTTCATTTGCAAACATACTGCTATTTGTTGTAGATTTATCTTTTGATAAGAAATATTTACCTTTTGCGCCAATAAATCTTGTAATTAATAGGACCGCTGCAGTTCTAGTGACATGGTATAAATTGACATAAACTACTTCTATTCCGTCAAAAAAACTTGAATGAAAAAAATTAGTGAGCTTGTGGATCCTACACCAGATGCCGCACATTACAGATTAATATATATTTTTTGTAAATTCGCTCACTCGCATAAAATATACTATATGCGTGTCGTGGTATGTCTCTCTATATTTGATACACATTTTATAATGTTACAAGTCACACATTTTATAACGTTTGCCTCGCCGTATCATACATTTTATACAATTTTTGTACCACGTTCATCAGCTTAATCTCGAGATACAACGTGCCTAAAGACGTTTCACTTGAAAAAGCGTCGAATATCCTTAAAAAAATCTGAGTATAAGTTAACAGTACTAAAATAAGGAAAGTGTTGTACGCATGAACCGGTGCAGCTTAAAAATGGATATATTTGATGTGTCTTTTCTTGGGTAAATTAAATCCTGCTGATATGTTATTTTCTCCTTTCAACAGGGTAATATTTCTGGAATAATTTATTGACTAAGAGCTGACACATTTTTAGCCCGACGAGAATTATACAAGTTCATCCCGGATTATTACGTGCTGCATTCCATGAATTTTAATTTTCAACATATCGCACTGTCTGTGCCGAAAAGTTGTAGACTTTTTTGAACAACGAATAAGTTACTCTTAGAAGATAATATATTTTTTGTAAGTTATTGCATTTCTCTACCTCAGCTTCATTTTTTGAAAACCACCCATCTTGAACTATCAAAACCTTATGATAAAAAATAGTATATTGTAATGCTAAAGTTACATATTCTCGGCCGATGGGGAATTTTGCTGGGCGAGACGCATTCGAGGCCAACAAGCATCAAGGTCGGGTATATGCTTTTCCTCCGAAGTGCACATATTAATTTTTCTGACGTCGAAAAAAATTATAAAATATTATTTATAGTTTTGAAAGACAAAGCAGCAGATGGGGAATAATACTTTTTCTTCGACTGCTTATGAAAATAGAAATCACAGTTAATTTGGCTAATACACACGTATTGAAAACACACATATTGAAGAGTATTTTCAACACAACTTTATTTACGCAAAATATTTCAGATGGTGCCAATTTGACAGCATATTTGATTTGATAGATGAAAATGGCACGGTAAGTACTTTCCAACGCTAGTGTTGAAACGTTGATTTCAACATGAATGTGATAATGTGATAAGGATTTTGTCATTTTCATAGGTGGTCGTAAGAAAAATGTTGCACACTATTCGTGTGAAAGTACATTTTTAACTGCGGAGGATTTCCTTACTCAGCTAACGCCTCGTGATAAAAACCCCCTCGTTACTTTGTTTCAACACTATTTTTGACTTAAGAATTGGTATCAATAATTGTACCCACGTAAATTAGTTCCCAAATTAAGAAGGGTCAGAAGAAATATTATGTAAATTGCTTCCCAACATTTTTAGTTTACCTGATCTTTAGCTTTAAATTGGTTCCCGCGTTTTTATAAATCTATTTATTTTACAAAGTACAACATACAGTGTTTTACATTAAAAATACCAAGTAATATAATACAAAATAATATCATTTATAATTTCAATCCTTAATAGTTACCAGCACAGTGAAAAGAAACTAACCCTAATTAACCCAAACTAACCCAGAGTATACACAAGTAAGTGATAGCCATAGAGCAAAAATGCAAACTAAAATTTCAATACCTTCACATCCCCAATATATTTATAATTTATTAGATACCTGTTTCAAATTTATTTGGGGATCAATTTACCAACGACCTTTTTAGGTTTAGGAACCGATTTACATATTATTAACAGATGTTTAAAACTACCCTTTTTTCCTACCTACTAGGAACAAATTTACCAACATCCGTCAATATATACTATGGTAAAAGTAAATGACGTGACTAATTCAAACAATATGCCAAAAATTAAAATTCATGGAATGCAGCAGCTGACAATCTTGGATGAACTCAGTTGAATTTGGCGTGCTTCATTATAACTCTTGTATAATTGAGGTCGAAATAAAAATTGGCATTTCTCTATCACTGAATTAAGCCAAAAGAATCATAATTTAAAAAATTAAAAGAATATGTGAATCTGATTTGATTTGGCCGAGTAGAGATACTTCAAACTAAGTCACACCGGTTCATGAGTATTACTTCTCATATGCAGGAAAGGTCGATACAATTCTGATTTCGTTTCTAAGAATATTTGAATGAATTATTTATAATTATTTGCATTAAATTAAATTTCACAATATTTTTAAAAGATGTTTATGGCATACGATATTCTTTGTTTTTGTTCTGCCAAAAATAGTTCAACGCATTTATGTAAAAATACACGTTTTTAGATGTAAACATCTATCTTCTCTAGTTCAGCTAGAATACAATTTTCCAATCATTACATGCCTAGATCTGCCGTATACACTAAATTTTTAAATGTTTTATTATTTTTTCCGGTTTTGCAAATGGTGCTTCTCTGTGGCGGATAAAACAAAAGAGGTATTTATAGAATATAAATACTTCAAAGAATTTATATACTTTTTTATGTTCGGTACACACAAAAGGAAAATCCGATACCACTCCACGAGCGCTGCGTGTACGTAAGATGATGTACGTTGGACTTGAAGCGCTGTAGGTTGTAGTTTTCGTGGAAGAAAATTTCTCCTGAGATAGTCTTATCTGGGCGTTATAGAGCAGTAAGAGCTGATGAGATGTATACAACTTTTTTGCTCTATACAGTGCTTTTAGCTTTTGTGCTGCTGCCTTGGCAATATTGGTGACGTGATTACGCCAAGAGATGGTGTTTTTACGTGGATGTCCAGCAAGCTTACGGATGACAGAGTCAGTGTCTGTCCTGACATTGATAAGTCAGGTCCTGTGGTGTTTACTTTTTTTGAGTAGACGGCTGCTTGAGTCTTTCCTATGTTAAACTCGACATTGTTTTTCTAAACCCATTCCACGATGGTGTTCATATCCTCGTTGATCGCTCTCGTTGGGATAATAGTGCAGAGTGTGGGAGATAATACATATTCTTGAGGAACTCCGACATTGAGATAAATTTCCTCCGAGAAATGTCCATCAATACCAACTTGGATGCTTCGATCCCTTAAGAAATTGGAAAGCCATATAGAAGCAGTGCTGGTGGTAGTTCGTATGCTGTCAATGTGCTTAATAATCCGTCATGCCACACCCTATCAAATGCTTTAGATATGTCGAGAGCCACTGCACGAAATTCGCCGTAGTTCTCGATGGCTTTGGTCCACAGGTAGGTCACGTAAGGCAGGAGATGTCCCGTTGATCTGTGCTTGCGGAAGCCATACTGGCGATCGCTTATGATGCCTGCTGATTCGAGATATTTTAAGAGCTGTTCTTTGATTAGTTTTTTCATGAATTTGGACATGATGGGAACTAAGGCAATTGGACGATAGTTATTTGACATCGTTTTTTACCTTTCTTCGAGATTGGTTGCACCTGAGCGCATTTCCCGCTAGAAGGAAAGTATCATGTTCTGTATGATAGGGAGAAAGGCCTGCATAGTGAAGCTAATAGTTCAGCCGCATAAGCACTATTGCAGGAACGCCATCCGGTCCTGTGGCCTTGTTACTGTCTAGGCGTTTGAGTATTCGTTTCCCTTTGCGTTGGCGAAATACCAGACCTGGCATTGATAAATTCACTCTCGAGATAGTTGGAGGAGTCTTTCCTTGAAGATCTAAGATAGAATTTGATGCAAACATTTCGTCAAGAATGTTCGCTTTTCTTTGGCCATTTCCGCTATTGTGCCATGATGTTTGGTCAGTGGTGGGATTGACGTTTTTGAGAAATTTAAAATATATACAAACTCAAGTGATAAGTATTACATGAAGAGTTGTAACGCAAATAATTCTGTATTCATATCATTAATTTTCGGGTATCATAGGAGCTACACAAATGAAAAAAAATTGCAAGGGCTTATTTGAAGTAGGAGGGTTACTTTTTGAAACAACAAAAATAATATCTGCATCACATTTTTTTTGTTGATTAATTTTGATGCAAGAATCATGTTAGTCGATGCCCGAATAAGAAAAATGAACGCATCTTTGTTATGGCTTTAAAATAAAATAATAAAAAATAAATAAATTTGAGAATTTCTTGTTAAAAAATCCCGTTTAAGTGTCATTATTTCGAAGTCCTCGCGAATGAATTTTTGACGTATTTCAACTAGATACCTACATAACATACATGCATTCATACTAGCTCAATCTATCCTACTGTGAAATTTTCATTTGTCAATTCAGTGTTAACATCATGGGTAATTTGTGTATGCGTTTTCGGTCATCATAATTCATGGGCGTAAATAAACTCCAGATTAGCATTTTACATTTAGCAAACATATTCAATTCAAGTCAGCCATCAAATTTGATATTTGAACTATTTATAATAACAAGAAAAATTGTATTT
>JAEQML010071157.1:0-16316 GCA_016904865.1 Pissodes strobi | reverse complement strand
TATCGTGAAGCAGTTGGTTCGCTCTTATTCGCAGCAAGAGTGTGTCGCCCGGATATTGAATATGCTGTTAATTACGCGAGTCAGTTTTTAAATTCGTTCGATCAAAAACACTGGCAAGCAGTGAAACGCATTATTCGATATTTGTTGGGGACCCGCGAGCATGGAATAATCTTGGGAAACAGTGGGAGCATGGATCTCTGTGGCTACACTGACGCCGATTATGCCGGTTGTATCGAGACGCGTAGATCTAGAAGTGGTTTTATTTTTATGTTTTATGGCGGACCAATTTGCTGGTCCAGTCAGCGACAAAGCGTGGTCGCATTGTCAACCGCTGAAGCTGAGTACATTGCGTTAGCGCACGGTACAAAAGAAGCTATTTGGCTGCGCCAAATGCTTAGTGAATTGTTAGAAACTCCAGTTAAGAGCATTCCAATGTATGTTGACAATCAATCAGCGATTAAGTTAGCTAGCAATACGGAGTTTCACAAGCGTTCGAAACATATAGATGTTAGGTTTCATTTTATACGCGAGGTTGTGAATCGTAAAGAGATCGAATTTTTTTATGTTGAATCAAAATTTCAATTAGCCGATATCTTTACGAAGCCACTACCTAAACAACAGTTTTGTTTTTTGCGGGAAAAACTGAATATCCTGTAAACATTCTAAAATAAGTGGGAGTGTTAAATTTCTGCCGAAATTCATAGGGTATTTTAAATGTTTTTTTTTTGTGCTTTTGTTCTTCAGGTATAAGGGATTGGTTCTCAAAACTGGGCCATTCAGTTAAGTTTAACATTAAGCAGACTTTGTCCACATGTGTTTCAGTTTTTTTACCTAAAGTTAGGCAGCGTCCTTTTTTCGAGGAAGAACTACTTGAAGGAGATATATTTTTTATCTTGCAAGCGATGCATCTGCGATGCTGCTTTCGTTTTTAGAAGTAGTCGTTTTTAATTTTTGTCGAGTGCAGTTGTGGTCTTTTTGTAAAAGCACAATTTGCCAATTTTTACTTTGTACCTTTTTTGAGTTATTAATAAATGCATTCTTTGGAAGTGTTCTGTTAGTTTGTTGAATATCAATCTAATATTCAATAAAATCACATGACAGAGAAACGAAATCTGCTTCCTATCTTGGGTGTATGTGTTGGTGTGTATGTATGACCTAGCTTGGAGCGCTAAAAGTGCCTGGTATTTTTTTTACATTCGAATGTAGTAATAAAAAAGTAGCTTTTATTCAAAACATAAACCATATTGTGATGTGGAATTTTTTAGGCCTAAAATATACCGAATTTAATTATAATTGAATATAAAATATGTTTTTTAGAAAAGTACATCATAGTTTATAAGAAATCACAAGACAGAGAAAACGATATCAGCTTACTATCTTGTATGTATATTTTGATGTGTATGTATGACCTAGGTAGGAGCGCCTAAAAACGCCTTGTATTATTTTTTACATTCGAATACATGTAAACAGTTATTGAATAAAAACACCAACTTTGCTCAAAAAAACGTTCTATTTTCCTAAAATCAATTTCTACAATTCAACTCTGACCAGTCTTCTCCTCAAAAAAAATCCCATATCGCCTTACGAACGAAAACAACCCAATAAATCTGAAAGAAAAAAAATCAAAAGCTTATCCACTCCAGAAAACCATTAAGATACCCGAGAAATATGTCTATCTGTTAAAACAACACTTGAATAGTTCGCTTGAACAGAGGTTCTTTTTTGTCTATTCTACCTGCTTTGATGCCGAAAATTAAATATTATGTAGTAATAAAATAAACACCGAAATATAATTATGTATAAACGTATAAAGGTTATTTTTTCGGCACAATGAATAAAAATGTTTGAAGCAAATTTCGGTGTGTATTATTTATTCCTAATACCTCGGAACCCACAAATGATAAATTTTTCGTTAAGCAAATGAAATAAATTTTACTGTTTCGCCCTATGAACGAAGGCGTATCTCACATGGCGTGAGTATTTTTCATTTCTTCATTTCCTCGTTTTTTCTGTAGAAAAATCGGCTTAGCAGATGACACACAATATTTTTTTTGCTAACGATGTGATTCTAGAACGATACGTGACATGTAAAGTGATATGCTGACATAAGAAACCCGATTTCGTCAAACCTGTGGGGTACGAGGTATTCGGATTTCGCCGACGAAGATTGAAAATATGTGTCGTTGGCCCGAGTCGTGCGTAAGAGCGCTTTTCGCCGAGCAGAGCAGGCATCTTTATGGAACCGCTTTGCACTGAACAAACAGTGCAGCTTTCACAGGTAAAAAGTAATAAAAAGACAACATATATAAAAAACAATACATTCATTGATCATACACAGAAATGCAACACATAGAACGTAGGTACTGAATAAAGAGATGTGGATATGAGGTATAATATAGGTACTATATAAAGAGTACACATAGGTACTGTGATAATTAGAATAATTATAACATCTATTTACGTGGGTGTCTCGACTTTACATGCCGCTGCAAACTATATTTATTACAAAAAGTAGCCGCACAGTGAACACAAACACAGCCCTTACATGACTTAATATGATGAGCAAAAGCGTCGATTTTAAATGTTTTCTTACATTCCGGACATATTGTTGTACCTGCAGGCTTAGCTGTAAGTGTTTCGGTCTTATTGTTGTCCGCTGTAATATCAGGGTTGCGGGGCGTGACTGCTGCGAGAGGAATGCGGCAATCCTCCTGGGTAGGGGTGGACACAGATACAGGCGGTGGCATCGGAGGCGTTGCGGATGCCGGCGCGGGCAAATCAATTGCATTGAGTACTTCCGGACTCTGGCGATGACAGGCAAAGTCATCCGAGCTGCTCGCTGTGGACGACGCCGGTGGGGTGGCAGGGAGACAGCGCAGATTTTCTTGCATTTCCACAAAGGACGGCAGGTGCGAAGCATCGTAGTTCACATTAAAACAAAAAGTTCGCCGTTGTGTGGTCGGATCAAAAAGAATGTACCTCGTATAATCCGCACAAAGATCCACGGGTACTTCGTCGGGGATAACACGCTGAAAGATCACCTTTCCTTTATGCAAAATACAATATCTGGGAAAGGCGGATTTTTTGACGGTTGTCGGCAAGAGATCGTCTGGTTGGCATAGTAAGTGACGGAGTAAAAAAACTGAAAAAAAAACAGAGAATTAGTAAATGGTTTTTTTTATACCTACATGAGTCGCGGCAAAAAAGTTTTAGAAAGTAGGTATGAATAAATAGAATTTTTTTTGTAAAAAAACTTACTGAAGTTGGCGAGACGTTCGTGCACGATGACGTCCGTGGTCAATCGTGCTATGCTGGAGGCTTCCAGAAATTTGGAAACGAGGGCTTGACGTGCTGGAATAGTTGTTAAAATTTGATTATATAACTTGATGAAGAGAGGTTGCAGTTGGAGTGCGCTCGGAGTGAAGGCGATCTTGTGTGCCGCTTTCATGTGCACGTCTAATCCAGTCAGAGAGCGCAGACAGATACAACACGCCACACTTTGGGTTAATTTGTACGAATGCATTCGCATGATATGTCGCCGGTGTTCATTGCACGGCAAAACCGCATGACAGCCAGGCCGATTGCATTGAATTGGCATGCTGGAAGTTTTATGAACACGTGTATAATGTGTGTACATGGTCTGTTTGCAATGGAAGTGCAACTTGCAGATGGCACATGCGATTGATTTGCGCGGGATTACCGAATACTCAAAAGGCAGCGTATCGGCCATGGGCACGGCTTCTTTGCAACAGCACGCAGGTGTGTAGCCGCGTACATGTACAAAATGTAAACAGCATATAACTGGGTCATTATTTATTAATTCGGCTTTAGCGCTATTGGACATACCATTAATGGCCCTATCGTCAATTTCATCTTCATCGTCCATATTTTCCCGAAATTTATAAGCACATTTTAAAAGTGGCTTCCAATGTATTTCTGAGGCACTAAGTGTTAGAAATATAGTTGGTTTTCCAAGTTGGCGCATCATAGAAAATAAATCCTTTTTCCGGGATTGCCAGTATTGTATGGAATTAGGTATGTGCCTTAAAAACGATTCATTTCGTTCCATACTATCTTTAAGAAATTGAGGATCATATAAATGTTCTCTGGTAATATGTTTTACTTCATTGTCGTTGTTTCGAAACATAACCTGAAATGCCTGAATAATTCTTAAACGCATTATTTTTGCTGCCATGTATAGTATATGATTAGGGGTTACACCACGTCTGTCTCTACGACGAATTTCACTTGTAGCCATCATATATGGAGTAACGTTAACTTTAAATCGTCGCTCGTGACCATAAAAAATGGCCGGAAATGATAATTCTTCAGCATCGGCATCGAAAGATAATGCAAAGGGTTTATTTTGTTGTCCAGGAGCTAAATATAATACCATGTCTTCACCCCAGAACATTGTTTGTTGTTGCATATTTAATAACTGTTCGGCTGTTAATATTTTTTCTCTTCCCGCTGAAATTACGTCTAAAGCTTTTTCGGAAGCCTCAACTTCATACTGATGTTCTGTGTATAAAGTTTCATTATCATCTGCAAAATCAAATGGTTCCTCTATACCCAAAAATGCAGCATCAATTTGTATATTATATTTGATATACAACGGTGTATTTCGTAGATACAATAACCATCTGCGTAAAACACCTTTTGAAACGCAACCAGATAAATATGCACTTTTGTTAATAATATGCCGTTTAATCACTACCGTTACAGCATAATCATCGTCAATATTTCTTGGCAGAGAAGTAACCATATTATTTACGTTAACAGGTATATTAATTATTTGGCCCACCAATCTCTGACTTCCAGAAAAATAATAAATTTTACGAATTTGCATAAATGGTAAACGAGGTGAAATTAAACGTTCGGCGACAGGGTTTAAATATGGCAAATCAGATGGAATAGGAGGATACACAAATCCATTTACGGTAGCTAATTGAGGAATCTTTTTCCGAGATAAACTTGAATTACAATTTCGACAACACTTATAAAATTTACACTCATCTTCAATTTTCGCAAACATTTTCGGAAAACCGGCCTCATGAAGGAGAGAAATGGCATTTTCTTTTACTGGGTGCACATCTTTAGTCCACCAAATTCTGTCACATATACGACAATATTCATTTAATTTATTATTATAAAAATTACTTTTTATAAAATTCTACAAATATAATGTTCTATTTTCAAAAACTTTTACATTAGTCGGCGTTAAAATAACCATAGGGTTATGCTTACTAACTAAAGGGTTATTATGTCTTTTTAACAAAATATTATCATCTACAGTTGAATAATAGTTATTACTTTCCCGATCTATATTTTTTATTGTTGTTTCTTTAATTTCTATATTTGGAACCGGCGCCGGCGTCGGCGGTGAATAACTAGTGTTTTGTAAGATATTTCTTTTTTCGATAACGTTGACAATATAATGCATTTCGGGATGTAGGAACATTCTGAAAGGAAGGAACAGCTTTCGGATTTGTATTTATCATCTCATCTTGCCATTCAGATACATCACTAATTTCTGGAGTACCACTAGTTTCTGCAGATAATCTTTTAAGACTCTTCTTTCGATTTCTATAAGCACGACAATATTCGGCGTTTAATTTACGTTTTTTGGCACTTTTTTCATCTAAAATATTTGAGTTTCTTCTCTTCACCGACGATTGATTTGTGGTTAATGTGGAATGAACCGTTTGATTCTCCTCAGAATCACAAAGTATGTTTTGCATATTTTCCATCTCTAAAATTCATTAGGACCATATAATAATACGAACAACAATATGTAAACAATAAAATAACTTTGACAAATTCGAATATATGCTATGTATCGGGATCCGAGAAACGAGAGAAAACCATAAGAGGTCGATTAAAAGAATATCGTCGGCGATCTGACAATACCTGCTAAGTGATATTCTGTATAATATCAGATCGCCGACGATATTTTAATGCTTGGCTCTACACTCCGCCTAAAAAGTATTATGCGATACTCGGGTTTTTCTGAATGCTTATACTTCTTTTAATAATTGAGGTATAATATTAACACAATTAAGTAAAGAGAATATCAATAAAGAGTAAGACTATAATTTTATCATCACAGATGTGATTACTCCTATAGGGGCATAAATAATGTGAATGTATTTTTAGTCAGGAAAATATAGCACAATAAAACAAAATAGAAATTGATAAATTGGATTGCTCTGTAATCTAACTCACCGATATGGTAAAACACTAGCAAAACACAAAAACGATTGAAGCCCAAACGGTTTGCTTCACACTTTATCCATGCCAGAGATAAAATGGTAAAAAGTCATTCGGCGACAAAATCAAATGAAACTGATACTCTGGTCTCGTTAGGAAATCATAAATTTCTGATTATGGTGTTAATATAAACAAACCGCCCTTGATACTATGAGTGCTAGACGAAAATAATACCTGTGGTCGCTTATCCTTTATTACGGAGCAAAGTTTTAGAATTTAAAATCGAAAAAAAAAATATATAGTTCTTACAGGGTCTTACACTCCCTTTCAACAAACAGTACATCATACAGAGCGATTAAAAATGTTTCTTTTTTTTTTCAAAAAGTTTTAATCACCCTGTAGGATATATTGCAGCAAATGATAACGCTTACTCCGAAGTTATAGCTTGACCTTTCCTTGGCATTTTTCTTTATTGTCTTGATAACTTAAGTATTAAAAGAGATATAGCCATTTACATTGAAACATTTTTGTATTGAGCCTTATGGAAAAAAAAAACGAACATATGCAAAACTTTTTTGGCCCATTTTATTTACTGTTGAATGATTAACCCCTTTTAATAGCAGCTATTATCATTTTTTTTAATTTTAAACTTTAAATTTTCAACTTTTTATATCAGAATATCAAACCTTAAAATGCTCAACTTTACCTTAATTTAACCGACCTCGTATCTCTTTTCATTTTCCATTTTCGACTTTTTATATCAGAATATCAAACATTAAAAAGTACAAACGAAAAACAATGATTAAAATACACAAAATCAGCCGCGAAATAATGCTTATGCTTGGCTTCGGGTTCATCGATTTCCCGTAGCCGTACTGACGAATGTTATCTATTCTGTAATATAGTCCGTCAACCGAATCATGTAAGAGCGAAACACCGCGCCATCCTCGCCAAGGACTGTTTGCTTGATTCGACTATAACCTGTCGTTTCTTATCTGTTGCCTGTGAACGGCTGCCGTATAAACGCGCCTAGTAGTATTTTCAATACTAAAATTCCAAGAGACGAAACCGGCCTGCCACTTTCTCCTGATAAGACACCGGCACAGGAGTTGTGTAGATGGGGCAGGTTCGTGGCCACTATGGCAAATATCTTCGCCGAGTTTAGAAAAAGAGACGAGCTCACGCCAATACCAGGAAAGTTCGAAGAAGAACCAGAGAAAGTGTTGCCATCCAATTATCTGATGGCGAAATCCAATTATCTGATGGCGAAATGGGAAGAAGGTGGTCACGCCAGGCCCATCACTGGCCAGACGTTTCAGAGCTGAGAGAGGTCAGCTGTCCAAGGCATATACAGAGAGGTGCACTTCTATATGGTGGGAGAAAAGGAGTTTGCAGCCCCCAGCAAGTTTGTTGATGCCTTCATGTTTAACGGTTCGAGGTTCTTCTACTTTCCTACACTCCCTGACTTCATGGCCGACTAAAATGAAGAGCCCGACGCTCCTTTACCATCTGAGCAAGTGAACTCACTCCCTCAAGAACAGGAAAAGCAAGCCACCCTGAATCAACAAATAGGGGATGGCCTGGACGAGATGTGAATCAAACTCAAAGAAATGGCTCTTTCTGCCTTCGATATAAATCAACTTACAACGGACCAGAGAGAAGAGCTAAAGGAGGGGGGTCCCGATCCTGAAGGAAAGAAATTTTTCTCTTTGTTGAGCAAAATCAAGAAAAACCCTTTTAGTAGCAAAATCTCAAGAGGTAGGAACTTTGCTGGAATTTTCAAGGAGATACGCAAACATTACCCCTTTGGAACTGAAAGGGGCTGTGCCTAGTTTCTAGCAAACAAGCTGATATTGGGGCGGTCACAATATCCGGCTCGAAGGATCGAAATGTCTAGTCAGCCCTTGATAGTTTAATTTAACGTAGACTGTGGTAGGGAATTTTCTAGACATGTAGAATAAGTAGCATTTGAAGGTTGTCAAAGAGAGTAGTTGAATTAAACAGCTTTCCGGTTCACGACCCGAATTAACATCCTCTCCAGGCCCAGACGGGATAACAACGCGGCAGTTTAGAGCCATTCCCCGTCTGCTCCTCGTCAGAATTTTAAATCTAATTATCTGGTGCGAACAGCTCCCCTACGATCAGAGGGATGCATTCACCTCTTTCATTCCGAAAAAGGACGTATCCGTAGAGCCTGGAGACTTCCGACCGATTACCGTTCCATCGGTTATGGCTAGACAATTAAATGCTATCTTAGCGAAGCGGATCAGAGACACTATTCGGCTTGATCCGCGCCAGCGAGCCTACCGACGGATGTGCAGATAACGCCACCCTTCTTGACTTGCTCTTGAAGGATCAACATCGGCGCTTTGCCTCTTGCTATCTGGCATGTTTGGACGTGAGTAAGGCATATGATTCCGTGTCATGGCCTACTCTCTTTAACACACTTAAATCCTACGGGTTTCCTATGGAACTGGAACGGTACATCCAAAATATTTACTCTTCATCAGCCACCTATTTCAAGGGCAATGACTGGCTCTCGGGCAGTCAACCCTACACGAGGTGTTAAACAAGGTGACCCACTCTCGCCCATGTTATTTATCGTAATCGATAGATTACTGAGGAACCGTCCCTCCGAAATAGGCGTGTATATCGACACGGCCCGTGTTAACGCAATGGCATTCGCAGATGATCTAATTTTAACATCTACAACTCCGAATGGGCTTCAGAAGTTGTTAGATTCGACACATTCCTACCTTTCATCCTGTGGAATGTCTTTAAACCCTGCCAAATGTCACACCCTGTCCATCAAAGGGCAACCCAAACAGAAGACCACGGTTATCGTGAAACGGCAATTCACCATTGACAATCATGCTGTCCTTTGTCTTCTCCGTGACGATGAATGGCGTTACCTCTACGTTATTTTCGACGCTCGAGGTAAAACCAAATATCAGATAGGTGAGGCGATAATTCCACTTCTCGATCGTCTCACCAAAGCCCCCCTTAAACCGCAACAAAGGCTGCATGCACTTCGGTGCTACCTGACCCCGAGGCTCCTTTATCGCCTTACCCTCTCAAACATCAACGCTAGACTTCTACAGCGTGGGGATCTCGTAATTCGAGCAGCGGTCAGAAAGTGGATGAACCTCCCTCATAACGTTCCAACTGGCTATTTTCATGCGTCAGTTAAAGACGGTGGCCTAGGAATTCCATCCCTCCGATGGAAAACACCGTCCATGAGACGACAGAGGCTCCTGAACCCCAAACCTCGACGACAACGTCTTCTTGAAGAAAGAGGTAGACAGGACGGAAACTCTTCCCCGCTTTCAGGCCAAAGTCCTGCGTACGCCCGATGACGTTAGCAGCATATGGGGTGAACGCCTCTACAATGCGGTTGACGGCAGCGGTCTACGAGAGGCAAGTAAGGTACCGAACTGCCATGCATGGGTTTCTGCCCCCACGAGGTTGTTGTCGGGTCGTGATTATATCTCTATAAGTAGGCTGAGGATCAACGCCTTGCCCACCAAATCACGTACCGCCCGGGGTAGGCCTGACAAAGATCGTCAGTGCCGAGCCGGCTGCAGAAATGCTGAAACGACCAACCACGTGTTGCAACAATGTTATCGCACCCACCAAGTCCGGGTCGATAGACATGACCAAGTCGTTAAGTACCTTGCTCATGGTTTAAGACAAAAAGGATTCTCTTGTGAGTTAGAGCCCAAGTTCAAAGTTGGAAATAACACCCTCAAACCCGACATTATCGCTCATAATGATGAACGACTCGTTATCATCGATGCTCAGGTGGTAACTGACTCCATCGATTTAGACGAAGCGCATCATACCAAGATCCAGAAGTACAACATCGCTCCTCTTCGAGCCTTAGCTTCAGAAAGGATTCACAAACCTAATATAGATACCACTGTCACCTCCCTAACACTCAACTGGAGGGATGTCTGGAGCTCCGCGTCATATAAAGAACTAATAAACCTCGGTTTAATTAGATCTAGCGACTCCATGATCCTTTCTACAAGAGTCCTTGTAGGTGGTATGATAGCGTTCAATTCCTTTAATAAGGACACTTCCATTTGGAGGCGTCGTCCTCCCAGACGGTAATGGCACCCTTCGTAGGAATGTTTCTCCGAAACCTCTTCTCTGTTGTTTCACTGTGCCGCCTGCGGTCTACCAGGCGTAAAGTATAGGTTACCCCGCCACCTTGGAAGGTGGGGGTTCATCGACAGACCGCCGGAAATTTCTCTCTGGTTGACACCCAGTTAGGAATTGACTGCACACTGTTGATGAATGCTATGGACCCCGAATTGGCAGTCTTCTAGCCCGCTGATAGAGTTTTAGTCGGTCGGTGTCTTAACACCAACCCGACACTACCCTGGCGACAATCATCAGTCAGGGTGTTGAGCGTTACCAAAAAAAAATTGTACTGATTTTATTTAACAATTTGAAAAAGTTCCTAATCTAAATACTATAAACATATGTATATGTATATAAAAATGATGATATTATGTTATTATTTAATTGTTAACCCGGTGACCTGCTTGTTGTGTAATTTGCTGCAGTGCATTTTTCTGGGTCGACGCACAGCTAGAATGCGGTCTCAGCAGACTTAATACGTCATGCTTGTTTGAAATGATTAACTTTATTTTCGTTGGAGAATAATTATACAGGGCGGCAAAAATGGCCAATGGAGATTAAACACATAATCTTCACATAATTAAAGTTAATGATGCGGTTGGCGTTGTATTTCATTAATAGTGCCGAAGTTCGAATCTTCACCATGGAAATTATGTGTTATTTTTTATTTTAATATTTGTTTTGGCAAGCGACATTCAGTTTCTTGTTGGATGCGTTTGATTTTGAATTAGACACTAACTGGGGAATTGGGTCGATGTAATTAGCTAGTAATTTACTTACGTTTAATAACTGTATTAAGGGAGGCTTTCCACCTTTGTTATTTTTGAGAGTGCATATATGTTGGTGCTCATTCGACCATCGTTTCGTCGTATTGAACTTTGGGCTCAAGTGATTAAATAAATTTTAAGTAAATAATTGGATGGTTAATAAATTAAATTTCAATTAAATAATTAGAGATTAAATAAATTGGAGGGTAGGCACGCTAGCCTGATTTGATGGTTTAAATTCGTCTAGTACGATGGATTTATTTAATGTAACTTAGAGACCTTTGTTCAATATTTGAACCATACTTGTATTTTGCTTTTGAATTATTGGAGTTAGGTACGAGCTATTTTATTTATTGAATATTATTATTGCAGGGTTTTCAGGCTAGCTATTTGTTTATTTCACGCCGTATGACTCTCCTACTTTTTAGTTAAGCTCATTTTTGTGCCTTTGTTTATTATTTAGATTGAAACTCTTTTTACATATGGTATATATAATCTGCGCCCGTTGTGGAACAATTTATTTAATCATTGATTTGAGGAAGCGTTTTATCATTATTTTTGGCGGCGAATGTTGGCCTCCTTTGATCAAAGTTAATCTCATAGCGTAATTAATATAAAGCTATAATTGTAATGTTTTTTTCTTTCGATTGCAAATATATCGTTACGAGAGAGCTTTAACTAGTTATAGTCTCTGATTTTTGTTCTTTTTTTCCCTTGACTTCGATCTAAAAGTTTAGATAAAATTTAATTAATGAAAATACTAATTTTTTTTTTCGAGTCACGTATCGTGGTGGCTCGTTACTAGGCAGTTTTTCCTTCTTAGGGCCGCACCCCCTGGGCCGAAATCCTGACTAAGAGTTAGCATCTCATCACGTGAGGTAGCTCAACATTTGGGGGTACCTGCCGCCGTGTAGAGCCTAGTCCGTCCATAGTGTCCGGATTGTCTGGGGTGAGGACAGCAGCTGAGCAGTGCTAAGTTAAGTAACCAAGTAGTATAGAGATAACGGTTGTGTATCGTTCCCGGATGTTTTGGGAAACTGTGTTGTGCGCACCTTTGTGCTCCTTTTTTATTGTCGCGTAAATCAGTCTGAGCGTTTTGCGGTTGCAAATACTGTACTGGCTTAAAGTTAGGTTAGTTTTTAATTAGTTGGTAAGGTAAGCCAAACCCTTCGAACCACCTCCTCCCACCCCTTTGGTGGACACTTATGAGCGGAGCCTAGCGGCTAGAATTGTTTTCTTTTTTTTGTGATACTGGCTTGTTTACAGTTTTATTTTTTTCGTTTTTACCTATGAATAAAGCGTTTGTATTGTGTTTGCGGCGTTTCAATTGGCACTAGGATTTGCGGTGTATTGTTTTCTTTCAGCTCCCACTGTTAATGGTGAATCTTCAGCCGCTCGATCCGGCGAAGTACTAGGAACGGGGGTTTGGCAGCAAGGTCCGGGAACAACGCGGGGACTTCCGCTTCGGTCCGTGTCGAAATTGGTGGCGCCCAACGAACTTCACGATAGCACGCGGCAAATTGCACGCACGCCACACAGCTTGCTGCAGGACTCTTCGTTTTCTTGATTTCGCCCAGTGTCTAAACGAGGGAAGGAGATCTGGACGGATTCGGTACGTGATTTTACTGCTATTCCGGGTGGAACTCGTCATAGCTCCACCAGCATTTAACATCTTGTAATTTAATGTAATTTTAATTTTTTTTTAACTTTCAAAAAATAGAAAAACAGATTTTCTTTTATTTAAGAAAAGCGCGTGGCAAACAAAAGAAACAATAAAAAAACATAAAAATTGCTTAACATCTCTCATCAAAAAATTCACTTGCATCATAATAGGCCCTCGCAACCCGCATAGACTACCCGCTTTTTAAATAGTCTAATATTCTCTACCTCTTTGATTTCTTTTGGAAGGTGGTTAAAGAGCTTCCTACTTTTAAAAATTATTGAGTTCATTATTTGTGTTGAAGCGAGAATGGGCAAATGAACATTATACACATTTCGAGTATTATAGTTATGTAGCGATTCTAGGCAATTTCCATGTTTTCTGTATATTAGGCAAACATTTTGAGAAGTAAGTTACTCAAGAAAGAATTTAAATACTTAGATGAAAAAAAAAACGTAATATTATTTTAATCTTTGCTTGCTCAAGCAAAGTAAATACAATTTTATATGTAGAATGTGTTTTATTTAACCAAGAATAACATTTCTCCTTTTGAGAAATAATTTCTTTTCGTTTCAAATTATTCGAAATCTTCAAACACCGAATCTAATATTTTGTATTATATTATTTTAGTATATACAAAGCTAAGATTTATTCTAATTGAGTATTATATTTTTAAAATGAGTTATCCTATTTTTGTGTGTACATTTTGTATTTTATACTTTTTAATAGTGCCATAATTATAGTAAAAGTTTTGCTTAAAATATTTTGTAGGAAATTTTTATTTTATTGTTTTTTAATGTTCTTTAGTATAGTGACTTTTCCGTTATAGCACACCTAAATTTAATAAAACAATTTAAAATAATCTATATTGTTATATTGAATTTAATAAAATTCTATGGTTAAAATCTTATTTTTTTATGACACCCTATATAAAAATTTAAAGAATATTATATTTAACGAATTAGCATTTTTTAAGACAGTAAACCGTTTTGTTCGTTTTAATATTGTGCCTAAAATTTTATTGTTGAAGTAAATCTTGAATTTATTTATCTATGTATATTTTATCTTATAAGTATTGTTAATATTTTTAATTGTGAACTAAATGTTCGTAACTGACTGTAATAATCTATATACTGTATTTAATAAATAATAATCATAATTGCCACTAAAACGTTTTTATTAAAGCCTTTGTAGCTTTCTGTTTTTGCCCCAAAATTTTATAACGCAACTCTAAAAAGAAAATGGAGCTAATCTAGAGAATTACACTATAAACACCACCATTTGTCTAAAAAAGTTTTTTACATCTAATACATTATTCGTGTAACACATTCAGATATAAAGTACCATTAATACTGCTACTCTCTCTGACCCTTTAAAGTTTAAAAACCCCAAGTTCTGGAGACCAATCATGTGCTCTTAAGCGGAACAGGTAAAAAAAGATTCAACAGATTTCTTTTTATTCTCACAATAAATATACCAAAGGAAACAAAAATTGTTGGAATGCTTTCAATATTTATTAATAATGATTTTAACTGATAATTTCTATAAGTACGTTATCTTCGTGATTGGTTCCCTAAATAAAATGTTACTAAGAAAAAATACATAGTGAGTTCGCAAAGTAAACAATAAATTAATTATTTTGACAAAGCTGTAATTTCAAAAATCGCTCAGACGTCGATTTTTATTTTTTTTCCAATATTTTTGATGAAACAAGGTGTTTCAAAAAAGCTGTGTTAGAATCAATTTTTTAATTTTTTTTTATAGCCGACCCTCTACTTTTGTAAATTATTTGGATTCTGTGGAGGATCCTAATCTTACTATAACGTATTGTATACCTAATTCAGATTGTTGACAAAATATTGAAGTGATACTTTAAATACTTTTAAACACCTGTAAAGTATAAGCAGAAGAGTCTAGAGAGCCAGCGTCTCTTTTGTCTCCCGAGCTATACCGCATACTCCAACGCCATCTAGTGTAGGTGGCGTTGACTCGAGCGATTGCATTCGATGTCTTCAGGATGCAGTCAATGTATTGTAGCCCAATGACTAGTAAAAAAGCGTGATGGGTCAGTTCGAATATGGTTAGATGCAAGCGCCATGAATGAAATAATTCAATATGACGTAGAATGTCCACCGGCAATCGACGAACTCCTACCACGTTTCCATGGGAAGCTATTTCTAAGCAGCATCGATTTGGTTTCAAGTTCCTGGCAAATTGGGCTTACACCAGAAAGCAAGAAGTATACGGCCTTTTTATATAATGGTCGAAGTTATTGTTACAGAGTACTACCTTTTGGACTAAAGACTTCTGTAGACAGCTTCAGCAGATTTGTGGACATTGTTTTAGGACCCGAGGTCAGAGAATTTACACACAACTATATAGACGATTTGCTAATCGCATCCACAACACTGGAGGAACACTTAATGCACATCAGGACTGTGGGCGAAACATTGCGAGCTGCAAACATGACGGTCATCCTAGAAAAATCCCATTTTGTCAGAAACGAAGTCTTATTTTTAGGATACCAACTGACTCCCGCAGGAATTAAGAAAGACGAAGAGAAAGTGAAAGCAATTATAAATTTTCCCCAACCAACAAAGCTTAAACATTTAAGAGCCTTTCTTGGATTGTGTAACTATTACAGAAGGTTTTGCAGAAATTACAGTGACTACACACGTAAACTTGGGCATTTGTCAAAAAAGGGAGCTCCTTGGAAATGGGGAACAACCGAAGAAGCAAGCTTTAAGGAAATTAATGAACCATTCCCTGCCGAAGTAGTCCTAATCCATCCTGACCCCAAGAAAGTGTATATACTGGAGACCGACGCCGACGCTTCGAATTACGGCACAGGGGCAGTTCTATACCAGATACTGGAAGACGAGGGGTCATATCATTCCAGAGCCGTAGCTTAAGGGGACCAGAACTGAACTATGTGACCACAGAAATGGGACTGCTTAGCGTTGTATATGCGTTACACAAGTTTAGGTTATACTTGACAGAACACGATTCGTTGTTAGACCAGATCACAAGGCGTTAACGTTCTTAAAAACCTGCCGTTTCCTGAATGAACGAAACACGAGGTTGTTGTTAGATACAGCAATTTGACTTTAAAATTGAGTACATCAAGGGAGCTGATAATATTGCCGCTGACACTTTAAGCAGGTACCCTACCGGGGGAGTAGCAGGAGGTGACCGACAATTTTCCGTTATTGCTTCTTTTACTGCCGAAGGTTCCAAAGAATTATTAAATGCTGTTAAACATATTAGAATCCATCAGGAAGAGGATCCCGCCCTAGCCCAAATATCTGAAAAAAGGACAACAGCCGACCGACCCAAACCCAAACGTTCGACGAGTGCTACCTACCTTATTATCAATTGGAAAAAGGTATTTTAATTCACAACTATCCCTATCATAAGCAGAAAACTATAGCAGTACCTACCAGTTTACAAGAATGACCAACTTGGCAATATCATCAGGAGAAGGGGCAGGCCCAATATGCCAATATGCGACGACAAATTAAGCATTTACTGCA
>JAEQML010071156.1:0-16318 GCA_016904865.1 Pissodes strobi | reverse complement strand
GATAATAAAGGAGACACATCGATAAAAACAGTAACAAGTTTATTTACCTTCAAACTAAACAACGGTTAGACTGTATACTAATAAGGGCGTGTTTAAGTTTATAGATGAATTAAGATTTGCAACACGTGTTTCTGATTGAATTTAAAATGAAAATAGAGATTTTTTCCTAATCAATTAAAAAGGAACCTAGCCCCGGAGAGTCGTGTTACAATTGCCCGGCCCCTGTAGTGGGGTCGTTTGAGCGCCACCCGTTCTAGCCAACTAAACGGAAAAAGCTCTGCTGGAGTTGTGCAGGGTGGCTAGGTCAACTCATAAAATCGACCGGTACTTAATTTCTAACCAACAAGAAGACGAGAATATCGGCGAGCTTATTAAATCGGTAATTTATCTTTCGGTTCTTTTTTTGAAAACACAGCAACAATCTATCGGGAGAAAAAGGTTAAATGGAAATGTGTTTAGTTAGAGTCCACAGAATGTTAAATGACTAATAAAGCAATTGATAAAATAAGCAGAGTACAATATAGAGATTGCACGGAGACCAATTCTGCTGTTAATACTCGGTTCTGTATGTTTTACGACTAAATGCACTAAATACTACCTACCAAAGCGATCACTTGCCGTAAACTAAGCTAATTACAACTAAGCATGCATGCGCTAATAGCTGCACTGATTTTGAATGTAGCTAGGAAACTAGAATAAAACTATTGAAAGCGTGGCCGTCGCTTAATTCATATTATAAAGAGGTAAAATTCAGAGCAGTTATATCACTCGATTAATGAATGAAAACAATAAGATTATTGGGCCAACGCGGGACTTTTATTAAAAAGAGAGAAAATTCAGAGCGGTTATGTTACTTGATAAATGAATGAAAGGAATAAAATTATAGAAACGGTTTCAAAGCTCGACTGTCAATGCTTGATTAATATTAAAGAGAAAGAAAATTCAGACCGATTAATGATAATAAATGAGTAAATGAGTAAATAAACTTAAGCTTCTATACGATACCACAAATCCGGTCGTCGAACTCTGGTGGAGGCGCCGGGCACCGATAGATACCTCAGGTACTGCCTCTCGATGGCCCCGAAGGGAAGATCTAGACGAGATCTCGATTGCTCGGTGTCCACTAGGAAAGGGGTGATTCGAGCTGCAGGTAAAAGTAGTCGCCTGCTGGTATGCGCGGTGGACCTCCAGGAAAAAGGTTGTAACCCTCCGGAAAAAGGTAGTGGCACTCCTGAAATAGCCCTGAAATAACCCAGTGCGCATTAGACGAATCCCCCTTACTTTAATAAAAACCATAGCCCCCCCTCGCATGAATAAATTTTCTTTATAAAACATATTCCCCAAAAAAAAAATATCCATGAATTTTCACTGACTATCGGCAAATAAAAGATACTAAGGTTCAGACAACTTGGATATAAAAAAGGATGGGTATGAACCACTTCCAAAAGAAAATATAAACTTCCCCATGCGATCAAAATTAAAGTTACATTAAAATAGGCAGCAATAATTACCTCGATCGTGTGTGTGAGGGTTAACGATGAGAGATTCGACGGTCTCGGTCTTATATGACGGACGTGGAAAGCCGCTAGAAATAATGGAAAAAAAAACGTTAGCAACATGGCATCCACGCACTTCACAGGCAATAGAAAAAGATTAATCCAGAGAAAATGCTTACCTAATACAGTAGTATTCAGATGCCGATTAATCGGTCGTGTCAAAACAAACAGAAAATCAACACAATATATCCCCAAAGAAAGGGTAGAATTGAATCACAATAAAATATTGAGTCTCTACGACTGCATTATCAGCAAACCCTCTCTTCGCCTTGAAAGGCACCTTCAGAAGAACTCTCGATTGTCAATTTTCCTTTGTCGTTCCCGCTACGTCAAATCAGCTAGTAGTGATGGGCGGGAACATGATGAGTGGTTCGATACAAGGAATAATTCTAAGATACTAAACAACTTAGTTCTCCTTTATTATGGTTGTAAAACGACTGCGGAGGCCACAATTAATTCACCGAAATTGAATGATTCAAGAAATACCAGAGAATATTCCCTAACAAAACGATAACCTTTTAAAAATTTAAATCGACAGCTGGCGTTTACAAGAAATGGTACATTCCTATTACTCGGTTGAATGTTACAAAAACCACGGCCCGCCATGTGAATATATTCAGGAGCAGAGGTCCCAAAACTATCTAACGATCTCCCGAATGATCGGCCGGCAATTGGCAATTGGAAAAAGGTTATGGAGTATTCACACGGTCAGTAAAAGAAAATTGATCGACGAATCTACTGCAGCATATTTGTAGGTTTATTAACAGAATTCTTAAAAATATAGAACGGTCTGCGGGCTGTTCTACGAAAATGTAATATAAATCAAGCCAAACTATTACAATAGCAATGTGCCTTGCTTATCAACTAAAATAAACACAGTCACAACGTGTTATAAATGCTAATACAATTATATCGTTAACCCATACCTAAAATATAGTTAATTTTACATTAAGAAAAGCGGCAATTTCAAGCGAATTGTTAGCAAATCGAATCATTAAATTAAATTCAGAATTAATAAACTGATGAGTGCAAAATACAGCATCTTTTTCCCTAAATGAGGCATATAAATGAAATTTTAAAAATATCTGACATTGGCAACATCGAACTGTTACAGAGTTTACACTATACCCAATTAATATTAAATGCATGTCTTCTCGATGGAGGATTAGTTCAAAGTTTTTCTAGAAAGCGACGTCACCTTTATTAATAAAGTTTATGAGAGCGGGGTTGTCTTATTTATATATTCGTTCTGATATTTATAAGGTAAGTCTTTCTGGTTTCAGTTTATCACAGATTTCTAAGGCACTTTCACTACTTTTTAAAAATCCCCAAAAACTAACCCTTAACTGGAAATTCTGATACTTCACTCGTAAATTCGACTCTCTCTACTTTTAGTATCCCCCGAATGTCGTATACCTGTGCATACGTCCACCCAGGTTAGGTAAGGACCTGATCGCCCTGGAGCTGTGTCCAGGTATTCACAGATATGGGGGTTGTGGGATATAACAACTAGTAGTGATTGAGCGGAATTGAGAGATCCGAAAGCCTGAAGAACTTGGCTTTTGCTTGCGTATTTATATGTTACAAAATGCTGATGGCTGCATCATTAAGGATTAAAATCGCTCCCATCGACCGCTCAAGTTGTTTATAATTAACAGTGAATGTTTATATAACATTTGTCAAGTTCAAGTTCAAACTTAGGACAGGGTGATATTTAATTAGTAGGTTTATGCTTTTTAGTAGTTTGCAATACCACGGGTTTTAGCGCATAATATACAGGATATTCCTTAATAAAGTTGAAGTTGCTTATATTTTTCAATTTTTTGATGTGATATTTTTATCTTCAAAAATAAAGGCTCCAGAAGCCACGTAAATACAGTGTGGAAAAAAGTATGGACTACCCCTAATAATTAGGTCGTCTTTAGGTTTTATGAGAAACGCTCGAAAACGTCAATTTAGTTTTTCAGTTTCTTACATTCTGACAGAATTCATTTGTTTTTTTATTGGCATATGTCAAAATTATGATGCCATCAACTTTTTTTTAAATGGCAATATATGGCATGTGATACATCATTTGAAAAGTCTTTTCTCACTCAGTATGTTCCTAGATTTTTGGGCGATTCTGTCGCGCCGTTTCAAAATGGCGACCGTTTAATAGGCAAAATTATCTTAAGTTAACTCCCAGTAAAAGGAAAACTCTTTTTTTGTTGTTGGGGAAACACCCCAACCAGTGTATTAACTAGTCGTTTTTCATCGTAGGTATAGTTTGGTGATAACACCCTGTATGTCTGTAGTATGAATGAGCCATAATTAATCTACGAATATATTTATTTAACCATAGGTAAACAGAAATGTATGCATTTAGAGCATTGTATTTCAGTTACTCCTTAGTCCGAACCTGAATTTTTGGTTTATGCAACAATTCTCGTAAAGCAAATTGACCCTCCCTCAAACAAATCGTTCTCAATTTAATATATCCTTGTCTTCGTCAGTGTTGTGTAAATAACAATATGTCAAAGAAAGAAAGAACATGCTTTCACCCTCTCAAATGAATCCGACGCGTATTATCCTGCGAATTCCCACTCTTTCAGACTTTCAGCCGACTTTTAGTTTGCTGCCTACCGATAGGAAAGTTATATTTCAGTTTTCAGTGACTAAAAACCACTCAACCGCGTAGGATCTGTCTCGTCACAGCTCTCCTAAATTTTAGCGCCAAAAAACAACTAGTTCTGTCTTAGCAATGTTTAACGCAAATAATTAGTTATTCTCAATTGGCTGCACAGATATTTAAAAGATATCTCGTGACTCGGTGTGTTAAGAAGTGCAGTAAAGACTCTCACTCGAACAGCAGCTAAAGTTGCTCGTTGCTTTTTCGCGCCAAAGGTAAAATCCTTTTAGGTCATTTTCTAGTTTTGTTTGCACATATTTTAGAGAATATCTGGTGTACCTCTGTTCTCTTTGTCCAAGCTTTTACAAAGAACTCTTTTGGGCGGTTGAACGCAATTCCTCGAAGCCAGAAACAACTTAGCGTCTCGTCTCACCTGTAACTGTGATTGGAGAGAAAAATGTAAAATGGCGGTGCAAGATTCGTAGCTGGAAAAATCGTGCCTGTAAAATTCAAATCAAGGGTTTGAAGTCAGATCCCTTTCTTATTGGAGTGAAGTAGAAAAAATAGTAGACCAAGGTATTTCGTGAGAAAGAAACAGTTGATAGTTAAAACATTTATTAAATTCAGGAAAGATAAAGTTGCATTCTTGAGTAGAACAATGAAGAAATTTCCTTAGAAATCTATAAATAAGTAACCTGTTTGTATATTTAGTTTTGTGTGTGAATGAGTGAATGCATGAAAGTAGTGTAGAAATTGTATATAAATTATATATATTCATCATATCTAATGCAAATGAAGAATAGCATTATTAAAGTACTTACTACCTAAGATACCTTTTTCAATTCACAGTCTATAGATAAAACCCGCATAATAATACAGTCCACTAATTTGATTGTGGTTAATTATACAGTTATAGCTGCCACCGCCACCTTTGTGGTCATAAATAATTAAAGATTACCCCGACCATTTGTTTCATTAGAAAAAGAAGCAAACTATTAAACATGGTTTTACACTTACACTAGAACAGCGAGCAGTATTAAATAAAACAAAACAAAAACACAACAAAGAAGAATATCATATAATTTATAGAGATAATAATAAAATATGAAAGATCTGCTAAGGATAAAACACTTAAATTGAAAAAACTTATTTCAGTAAATGCTGAAAGTGATGTCCGTTGACTATTTGACAGTACCTAAGGTAAACTACCAATTATCGCTAAATTGTGTATCAACAAAAACAAAGCACTTTCTATAATAATTGATTCTATTGAAATAATATTTAATAAACCCTTTACCATCAATTTCCAATAGTAAATCCCATTATTATTGTTTTTTAATATATTTTTTTTGTTAATAAAATACCATTACAAAAAACCAATTATGGACATCAAATTTTTAAGAAAAACCATTTATTGACATACCATTTATCGACATAAATATATATTATATAAAATATACATATTTAATAAAAAATATATTGATATACATAAAGAACAATACATGTTACTAAAATAAGTAATTTTTAAAATAATACATGTGAGAAATAACAGGCAAATCAAAAGGTCCTTAAATAAATATAAAATTATAGCCAAAGTACCCCCTCGGTATCCCCGCTTAACAGTTTCCCCAAAAATATGGAATATGGAACCTCGGATAAAACAAACTAATTTTCAGCTGATATCTGCTTTAAAGATACGTAATAAAAAAGCTCTAGGCTTCCCAAATGTCCACTGGTAAATCAAACTCATACTTTTGCCTTTCTCCCGTTCCATGAATTTCCGGCGTTGGCAAAATTCCTAATATTGATTTTTTATTTATACATGATATGTCTTTCTCATTAAATATAAAAATATTTTTGTCTTTAATTGATTTTATACACATCACTTCCACTTCTTTCTTGAAGATCCTTTGTACTACGCAGACATATCTAAAAATATTTGCGTTTCTTTTGCCACCCAAAAATGTTGCCAGAATATATTCTCCAACAGAAACATCGCTGCTCTGTGTAATCTCACAGAATGAGCGCTCATTTCCTAAAATATTGACGTCGTCCATACTGCTGCCACTTTCTTGCCACTCTTCTTCTTCTTCGGAACTTTCAGAAACTTTAGTATTCTTTTTGCTAATTTTCAATACTTTTTTGTTTTTCTCAGGTTTATTATTTTTCTTCTGAATCTTATCTTTCCTCTGCCTGGCCCTTTCTTCCTTTTGCTCTAACTTTTGTTTTTTTCTCATTTTCCTTTTTTAAGTGATATTTTCGGCATGTGTCAGATGTTATAACTGATGAAATTTTTTCTTTTCTTGTTCGTTTTGATGTTGAAGGTTTTGTTTCGGGCCAGAACAAGGCCTTTTTAAATGGAGTAGGCACACTACAACCCAGCTGATTGTAAGAAGGTCCTGGCAAATACAACATTTCTGAATTATTACTTTCATTTACTTGTTGTGTCTCAGATGTTTTCGTTATGTCTTCTTTCTGTGGAGTGACTTCATTTTCTCATTGTATATTGTTCTTTTAATTTTTTTTTATTCTGGGTTTCAATTTCATCGTCATTGTTAAGCAGTTCCTGATCGACAACTGTCATGATATTTTGGTTATCTTCTTCTTCGTTTTTATAGCTTCTGCTTTATCTTGTTTGTTATGATCTTTCCATATTTCAAAAAGGCTTGAATCTTCAATTGCTCCATTCCAATTCAAGTTGTCTTTTAAACATTTTCTAAATTTGTTTAACTCATCTGCTGCAATGTTTCCTTCAAGACCTTTCAATATGTCTTTATTCTTCAAAATTTCACAAGTCTCTATTGGGCTTGTACAAGAGACAGTTATTTTAGAAATTGTCTTAAAGTGCACATTGTTTACATCAAAAGAGCACAATCCAGTACCACGGAATCCATTTTTAATAGTATCTTCACCTATGTAGCAAAGTGCCTTTTGAAAAACTTGGGGGAAATGTTGTTTCTGTAATTTATTGCCTAAGATGTCAATTCTCCATTTTTGCACTTCTTTTTTGTAAGCAACTTTCAGTGGTCTAAACACTACCACATCAAGTGGCTGTAGTAAATGAGTGGAGTTTGGGTATAAGGCAATTAACTCTATTCCATTGGCGCAGAATGTAGATAAATGAAGAGTTAGGTGTGACATATGTCCATCCAAAAAAAGTAAAATTGGTTTCTCTACGTTTTCTTTTCCTAACCGTGGATTAAATACATTCCAAATGTATTCATAAAATGTAGCTGCACACGTCCAACCATTTTTGGATATTCCAATACCCCATTCAGCTTGGACACTAGAGGCAATGTGCCCAGGAATTCGAGTATAAGAATAAACAATCATAGGAGGAGCCATATTCCCAGCTGCGTTAGTAGTAACCAGAACTGTTAAGTTTTCTTTTCATCACCAGCTACTGCGTATACACTTTTTTCACCTTTCTTTACTAACGCTTTATCAGATTTTGGTGATATATAAAATGCACTCTCGTCTGAGTTAAAAATCCTTTTGGGGTCGTTGGTAATGTCAAAAATATTTCGTGATATTAAATATTGTTTCACTTCTTCAAACCAGTTTCTTAGTTGGGCTTCTAAATATAATAGTATATTATTTTATATGGAGGAAAAGTGATACTTTTCATGGCGCGCTCGTGTTTAACAGCCGAACGGAGTGAGGCTGGTAATAGAGAGCAAGCCATGAAAAGTAACTTTTCCTCCAAATAAAATATGCTGTTTTTTCTTCAAATGTCGACAAATTAATGCAAAAACATCTCTTTCTAATAGTAATAATATCTAATTATTATTAAAGATAAAGGGGTTCGCAAGGCGGCTTAGACCACGGTCGTAGGTGGCCTTGCTTAGACCGGTGTCGGTGAATTGTAACATAAAGCTGTCAGTGGACACTGTCAACAATAATTAATTTTTTAAGATTGCATTTCCGATTGCGTTTTAATTCCGTATTGATAAGCAGTTATTGAGTAAGTTCGATTAAATAATAACCAATTTGATCCTAAATTAGTGATTTTTAGAAATGCAGTCACAAATTGACTGATAAATACAAATTGTAGTTTAATAAATCTTGAGATGTTGACGCTTATTTTGTTGTCTGTTTGTATTGTATCTATGTTGCTATGACAACACTTTTACCTCCGCCGGCGGAAAAGTGAAAAGTAAAGCTCCGGCGGAGGAAAAACGAAACTTCACGGCCGCCTACACAGTCGAGTAATGACGGATTTACTGACGTTTGAAGAAAAAAGTTATTTCCAATTATCGACACTTTACAACCAGTTATCGACACCCCATGTCGGAAATTGGTTCCCAACGTCTTACCATATAAGCAAGGTGATTTGAAAAAGATCTGGTTAAATATGCTGAAACCAATTATTGACAGGAGTGTCGATCAATGGCCGAACACCACTTTGACTAATCCTATTATGGATATACCAATCTTAAATTTAACCGAAAATATTAAGGTAAGTACTTTTTAAAATTATTAGTGTATCTACTATTATTCATTCAAAAAAATAACAAAATATGTTTGGCGGCCTGGAAGATCATAAGGAATCATGAATTTATGGAACAAACAACTTATTTTGTAAAATGGGTTAGATAATCTTAATATTTTCGGTTAAATTTACCCCTCGATTCACCCACACAAAACAAAGTTTTAAGCACATACACATGTTTTGAGAAATTCGGCCATATTGGTAGATTCTAAACGTGTGTGTTTGAATACAATGTTGTCAAATGTCATAATGAAGTTATGGAGGCGAAAAATATAAATTTATTTTCTGTCGTTTTCTTAATATTGCTTAGGAAAGGGGAAAGTGTCCATAAATGGTTAGATGTCGATAAATGGTAGTTTACCTTAAGTCTAGAAACAAATTCTTCTTGTACATTTTGTAATATTTGTGGTGAAATATTTCGATTTCGAGATACACCGTTAAAGCAAAGAGTATATAATGCAAAGAGAAGACAGCCGACGAATTTCCTTTGATCTTTCGTCAGCCGTTTCAATGACCTCGTCCCTTTAACTCGGAGATATCGCGACGTTGCCGGATGTAGCTTTTTATCAAGGCGGGCGATGTTGACGTCAAGTCAAACACGATGGCGAATAATTGATTTCATCACAGTGGGTCGAAATAACGAAAATCAGGACAAAATTTATTAAATATCTAATACTTTCTGCTAGGATAAAATTTTATATCGAGTCATTTTCATTCAAATTCACCGAATTTGTTTAAACTTTTGCATTTTCTTAATATGTCAGTGCCCAACTTATTTTAATTAAAAAATGTGATAAAACTCAGTTTTTTAATGTTTCCGGCGAATTTTTATTAAAATTTATTCAGGACGTCTAAAAGCTTTAATTAATCAAATAGGAATTTCCTTCAGTTTAAATTAAAAAGGTGTAATCAATATTTTTCGATTATTTTAAAGGAAAGTTTCATTCAAAACATAGAGGGGATAAATTCTTAGTATGTAGATAAACCAACGAAAAAGTAAATTCTATTCGAATCTCACTTCAAAGCTTCATATTCACTTCCGCAAATTTCGCCTTTTTTGACAGTTGTTGATTTTTCGCGCGAATGTAAGTTTTGGTCCATAGTCATTGACGCGAAATTTCGTCGGCGAATATTTGCTAGAAAGTTCAAATAGTTTTAACTTCTTTGCGAATTTATGCTTCTAGTGGAATAGGTTTTATAGGTTAGGTCCAAGTACCGGAAGATGTAAGCAGGTAATATATTTTTAAGTCTAGAATGGGTTCAATAATTAATCTCATTTCTGATGCAACTAAATTGCGAAAATCGCATTTTAAAAATATATTTCTAACCGAAAATTTTCTTTTCTGGTGTCACTTAGCTGGTGGGTATTTCGTAGTTTTAGGATAATTACCAAAAGGACGCAAACTCCACCGAAAAAAATATAATTAATATTATTATCCAATGGTCAAAGTATTTATTCTACAATTTAACTAATGAACCCAATGCCTGAAAAGAATAAACAAACAAATAGGTATAGCGAAGCAGTCAAAAGATTTGAAGTTAATTCACAATTATGGTAGAATTCGTAAAAAAAAATAAAATTTTACGCCGCGAATAATTTTAGAGCTGAAAATGACAGTTTATGTCAAAAAAGGGAAATTCGCGAAAGTGAGTATGTAGCTTAATTATTAGAGTAGAATTTTCTGAATATTTAGTAATAAAATTAAAACAATTAATGTTTTATCAGAAATCTGATGATTTTTTGAGGAAAGTCATGAAAAATGCATGTATTCTAGGTAAGCAAAATTTTACCGAGTGATTGTTAAAAGATTCTATTAAATGAATTGTGTTACATATCATAATTAAAGTTTACACATCTAATTTCAATTACACAATATGAATTAAAAAACTAGACCAAACGTCTCCCTTATAAATCTAAACTTGACCTTTATGAGATATATTTAACCCACTGTGTTGCCTGATCGTCCTTGCTTGACGATTGTGTCCGATATAATCCGATAACATACGAGGCGCCCTTTAAGTCGGAGTTCTCATCTATCCCTCTCTAATTTGATTGCTCTGTCTTACTGTCCTCTCTTTACATTATATACTCTTTGGTTAAAGTGTCGAAAAATAGACATCGTAACATCATACCATATCATTTGGAAAACGGAGTGCGAACCAACGCTTAAGGGAAAATCTAAATTACCTTCACCGCCTTGTATTTAAATACAGACTAATTCCAAGGACAAAAGCCTTCGGTACGATATATTCCGTGTGCCTTACAGCTAGAATCGGACACTGATAGTTTTTGAAAAAAGTTTCTCAGCCATCAATTACAACGCAATTAAGTACTAATTTGATCCTCACAAAAAATGACCATGAGTGTAATCACTACAAAACGAAGATTGCTTCGATGTATTTTTTATGGGTTCATGATTTCCCCTATTTATTATTAATAATAGTTACATAATCAAAAAAAAAATTAATTAAAGTACAAGGTTTTTAAATACTTGAAAGACTGAAGCAAAATTATTTCGATAGAGAGTTAGTAAAATACTTTCTAAGAGCTCAGGTGAGAGTAGGATTAATTCTTTAAAAGCTCTTCCGAGTACGTTCAAGATTACTTAAAATAATGTCCAAATTTTAGATATCAATTTGTTCAAAATTAACATAAACTTGAATTTACAAAAAAACAACGTTTTAAAACAGTATTTTATACTTTGAAAAAGCTAAACCTGAAACGAATGATGAACTATATTTATCATTGGCAATCCCAAATATCTAATATTAGCAAAAAAAAAACTCTTAAAAAAAGCCTCGTACATTATTCATGAAATAAATATTAATAATATAATAATGACTGGGAAACGATGAATGTTTTCGTAGTAAAGGAGGTTCGTCCTTCGAATGTTCAAAATATTCGTATGATTGTATGTAAAGTCGGTGGGTGTCGAAAGGCATTTTAATATCCGTTTTATCTCATTGTTACATCAGCATAGCGAGCCGAACACCAACCTGCTTGTTAACTGGTTTTTTTTTTCGTGGACTGGGTTCTAATACCTTATTTATATATTTAACTTATACTAATATACTAAAAATGTTCCTTCACGGAACGGCTAACAGTCCTGCCAGAGTTCCAGGAAAGTTACAAATAAAGCGTGTAGTATATAAAATATAAGCCAAATGACCGAATCCGAAACACTTTATAAACATTGTTGGTATGAACTTTGGAAATGGCCATTATCTCCTTCGATTTACCTTGGTCGACTTAGTAGAAATCCATATCACCATCAAAATCTGTCATATTAGATTCCAATTTTTGACAGCTGACACCGGCCCACCTGTCATATATACAAGGAATATACGCCTGAAAATAGCTTTTGCCTAGATTGGATGATGTCACGCGCAAGCCGTCAGGCCTTTTTGCAGGAGGTGATGAAACGTAGCAAAAATTGTGTGTTTGTGTACGTTTTAAAAAATGGTCTGCTCGGTCCTTCTGGACTCTTTCCATGTAATGCTATGTATTAACTGTGTGAGATAGATATGAATTGTCAGTTTTGGCTTTTTGTGCAAGTGAAGATGCGAAATTTTGATAATTATGATATTCTCCCCTTATGGAAATAATTCAAATAATGTATAATAACCCCTTTTTCTATTATGAAGCACTACAATAATCTAGTTTAATCCATTAAAAAAATAACGGGCGGCTACTGTATATTGGTTATCCACTTAAACTATTTGACAACAATATTTTGGAATCAAGAATTTCTTGTTTTGTGAACGGAATATTGAACAAAGTGACACATTTTACGTGTGAATATTTATTTACCAATGATCATCAAGGTCAAGCGTGACACCGGTTAGGTAAACTTGAAAATTCCGATTTTTCGATTCGCAGAAAACTGCGCTATTATACTTTCAAATGTGCAAAGGTGCCCATCAAATTAGCATCATTTAATAATAATAATAATAATAATAATAATAAATGTAACGTATTACCATCGCCAATAAAATAAACAATAAATAATGTTCTTGAATCGTAAATAATATATTGACTCTATTTACGATTGTTTTTGATTCGATTTTTTAAAAATTATTACGTGGTTTATCACCCGTAATGGTTATGGCATGGCAAAAATTAGACCAGGAACATTTACAGAACCGAAAAATAACGTATTAATACATATTTACCTGACACTAATCGTTCGTTCGGAAAATTGCATTTTCTATGTTTTCCTTAAGATACAAGAGTGTTCCCGTTTCCCTATAAAACCCAATTTACCAAAAAAAAAAGAAACGTTTCCCAAATTATATCTTTGTTCTAAAAAAAGTCCCATATGTTCAGACATTTCCTACAAGTCCTATTAGAGCCAAGTGATACGATCTGCTACTTTTATCTAATATACAATTTTTTCTACTACTATACTTTAATTGATTTTATAGTCATTTATATATGAAACTTATATTTAATGGCAGCTAAGACAATCGCATTCATTACGACAATCGCCTACGGCTCATTTCTTAATAGCTGTCATTAAATGCTCAATACGTAATACACTGTTTTCCACTCCTATTGAGTTATTAGACATTTACTTCCTACACTTTAATGAGATTCATTAAGATACGGGTTCATAACCAATCAAAATGTATCATCACAACAATATCCGGTCAATATCAAAGATTGCCGTGACCATGACATTAAAGTACTTATCTTTTAACATTATGACACTTGCATTCATTACGGTATTCGCCTAGGGCTCGTGTCGTTATTCTCATACTCATGCCTTAATAACATAATACAATATTTTGTACTTCTATATTTTGATTGATTTGTTAGGCATTTATTACCTGTACTTTAATGAAAAATATTCATTCGCATACAAAATTTTTCATTAAGATTCGAGCTTATAACCAATCAAAATTCAACATCACAATAATATCAGGTCAATATCAAATATTGCCATGACCATGAAATTTGGTACCAATTCTAAAACTTATAGTACTTATTTTTTATTATTCTGATTAGTTATAGAAAAAAATTATGTGCCGCACCTTTATAAGTACACAACTGAAGTGAAATTTCTGAAAGACATATTAGGAATTGAGTTTTTTTAAACCTTTTTTTCTCAACTTTTACTAATATACACTGTCCCCATTTTCGACACTTTTTTATTTTTTTTTCTCAACTTTTTTTGCCAAAAACAACTAACTTTTTATTGTTTATTTTGATTTATAACACTTTTATTAACTTTCCGAACAATTCTTTTTTTATTAATATATTTTCTTATTTGGTTTTATATACTTTTATTACCTTTCCGAAAAATCTTTTTTTTACTATTATTTTTTTCCTCATTTCGTTTTATTAAACTTTTATCAACTTTCCGACCGTTTTTTAACTTTTTTCTCAAATTTTTTCCAAATTTTCAAAAATTTTTGTGTTTTTTTCATAAAGCATTTTTTTTCTTCCCATTTTTGCCATCCCCGACGGCGTAGCTGAACTCATTTGCCTTTTTTCGCTGAAAACCGCGTTTCTCTACTTTTAATTTTTCTGCTTTTTTTAGTTTTTTTCTTATTTCGTTTTATAATACTTTTGTTAACCTTCCGATAAATCTTTCGTTATTTTTTATCATTATTTTTCTTATTTCGTTTTCTAATACTTCCATCAGCTTTCCGAGTTTTGTTTTAAGATTTTTTAAAATTATTCCCATTATTGCAAAAAAATTTGTTTTTTTTTTTTAATAAAACATTTTTTCCTTCGCATTTTTACCATCCCCGACCTCGTAGCTAAACTCATTTGCATTTTTCTTTTCATTCATTTTTTCTTCTTATAAAACTTTTACCAACTTTCCGACCATTTTTTAACTTTTTTTCAAATTTTTTTCCCCACTTTTCAAAAATATTTGTATTTCTTTCTTAAAGCATTTTTTTTTTCTTCCCAATTTTCCCATCCCCGACCGCGTAGCTGAACTCATTTGCCTTTTTTCGCTGAAAACCGCGTTTCTCTAACTTTTAATTTTTATCTTTTTTTTTTAGTTTTTTTTATTTCGTTTCATAATACTTTTGTTAACTTTCCGAAAAATCTTTCGTTATTTTTTTATTATTATTATTTTTTCTTATTTCGTTTTCTAATACTTCCATCAGCTTTCCGACTATTTTTTTAGTTTTTTTTTAAATTTTTTCCATTTTTGCAAAAATTTTTGTTTTGTTTTTCATAAAGCATTTTTTCCTTCGCATTTTTGCCATCCCCGACCTCGTAGCTAAACTCATTTGCATTTTTCTTCGCCCAAAACCGCGTTTCTCTAACTTTTCTTTTTTATTTTAAGTTTTTGGGTATCCGGAGAGCGGGGGGACAGGAGTGAAGAGTATAATGCCCCTCCCGCACTGATGACCTCATGAAACGGGGTCATCCCTTGTCAGATTTTCGATCCGAGGCTCCGTTGTACAAATCGGTTTTTCTTTTGACATTTGAAATGTATCTATTTTGAAAGCTAAAGCAATTATTTTTTCTACTACCGTGCGTAAAATACTCACTTTACGCACTCTCTAAGATTCGTAAAATAGACCTTTTCAATGTGCAGTGCGTAAAGTAAGGTATTTTACGCACTAGTGCGTAAAGTAAAGCTGACATATTTTTTGACGTTTACTGACATATTTTTTGACGTTTAGGGCAGTGCGTAAAATAATATATTTTACACACTAGTGCGTAAAATAATTTATTTTACGCACTAGTGCGTAAAGTAATATAACATTATTTTTATTTTTTCATATATTTTTCGATAGTAGAAAAAATTTTATATGCTACTCATGTGTAAAGTACCCTTTTTTTATTCATGGGATTGTCGCATTCGCCTACGGCTCATGCGACAATATTCCCATTCATAAAAAAAGATTCACTTTACACACTTGTTGCATAAATATCTATTTTATTACTATTACTGGACGTAGAAAAAGTATTGTATGAATTTTTAATTGCTATTAAGATATTCGCATTTATTCCGGCATTCGCATAGAACACGTGTCGTTATTCTCATACTCGTGTTCTAATAGTTATCATTAAATGCTCATTGCTTAATATACTCTTATACTTCAATTGACTTATTAAATTTTAACTACCTGTACTTTAATGAGATTTATTAAGATATAGATTTTTCGTTACGATACGAGTTTTAGATAAAATAGTGTATGTAGCTCACAATTAATTGCTATTAAGACACTCGCATTCGTTACTACACTCGCCTAGGGCTCGTGTGTTGTTATTCTCATACTCGTGTTCTAATAGTTATCATTAAATGCTCATTGCTTAATATGCTCGTATACTTCAATTGATTTATTAAATATTAACTACTTGCAGATTAATGAGATTCATTAAGGTACAGATTTCTCATTAAGATACGAGTTTAAAAAAAATAGTATATGTAGCTCACAATTAATTGCTTAATATATTCTTATACTTCAATTGATTTATTAAATATTAACTACTTGCACATTAATGAGATTTATTAAGGTTCATATTTTTTATTAAGATACGAGTTTTAGAAAAAATAGTATATGTAGCTCACAATTAATTGTTATTAAGACACTCGCGCTCATTACGACACTCGCCTAGGGCTCGTGTCTCGTTATTCTCATACTCGTGTCCTAATAGTTATCATTAAATGCTCATTACATAATATACTCTTA
>JAEQML010071155.1:0-16318 GCA_016904865.1 Pissodes strobi | reverse complement strand
TAAGTATACCCTGTTTAATAAAATGACTCCTACAGCTTTCTCTAAAATCCAAGTCAAAAATCAGTCGTATTATCCTTTTTTGATTAATAAAAACACGATTAGAGTTACTTTGAGAACCCCAGAAAAGTACATTATAGGAGAGGTGGCTGTAAATAAGTGAATAATAGACATCCAGTAGGCACTTCCCAGAGAGAGAGCTTCTTTCAGTCTTGATATAGCAAAGAATCCAGTATTAACCTTTTTTGAGACAAAATCAATATGAGTGTCTCAACTCAAAGTCGCATCTATGAAAAGTCCAAGAAATCTAGTTACACTTTGGTTTTGTATATGATCCAAATTTGGCGTTAAATTAACCAGGGGTTTATTTTTGTTTGCTCTAAACTGAATGTATACTGTTTTTTTCTAGGTTAAGTATAAGATTATTCGATGAACACCACTCATTAAAATCATCCATTATGAGTTCAATTTTATACTTTAGTTCTTCAGGGGTCATAGCTATGATCAAAATTGAACCTTTAATAATTTCAAAAGGGGTAAACTTTGTTACGCTATGGATAGAATTGTTGTATCCTAGAAGAGCGCGTTTCATTAGTTGCTCGGGGGAATACTGCTTATTTTCCATTTTCAGACATCTGTAGTGTTCTATCAGCGTAGAATGGAACCTTTCTACAGGAGAGTTTGAATTGCCGTTCTTCGCTGTTGTATAGTGTAGTTCAATTTTGTATATTTTACAGAAATTTTACAGCTGGTCCCGTTAGGCTACTTAATCTATATGCTTGACCGTATCTAGAAAATACATCAATTATAGTCAAAAATGTTTCGTTCTCGATCTAGAAAGTATCTATATGTAATTGTTCGAAGGGTCGAGAAGTTGTAGGGGTTAGATTGAATTTAACTGCAGGGGGATCTCTGTCATATTTATTCTTCTGGCATGTTTCACAGGAGTTTACATATTGTTCTATGTCCATATTCATTTTTGGCCAATAATATCTTGCGCCTAGTGCTAGTCGCATTTGGTTTATGCCTCTATGACAAGTTTTTGTGGCATGGTACATATCCAGTTTTTCTCTTTGTTCGTCTGCTAATTCGATATCTTCTAGCATTTTAGAGCATTGTACAAATTTAAAGCATGTATTAGTGAAAAGACTCTGTAGAGTTGTCGTAAACGTTTGAGCTAAAGGGCTATTCCTAAAATATAGAGCATATAGCCGTTTAGGATCAATAAGTTCTTTTAAGAGTTTTATGATACATGGTGTTGGGTCATTTTTGGGTAAGGTAACAAAAATACGAGTATTTTCGAAAGTTTTTTCGAAATGACATTTCAGTTGATCGATATCGCCTTGTGTCAAAATAATTTGATTTTTATATACATTCAGGATACGTTCGGTGATAGGTATACCGAAAATTGGGTTTTCGTGTGACGAGTGGATCGTTTCTAGATCGTCTGAATCCTCGTTTTGGGTGTTTGGTTGCAACATTTCTCCTTCTGAGTTTGGTGGTTTAATTTGGATATTTGAAATAACATTGACTTTTTGTCTTTTGTGTCCCAAAATTTCGTCAAGTATTTTTTGATCCAAGTCAGGAAGTTCGTCGGGATTTTCACAATATTTTTCGATGACCTCGTCTACGTCGCCAGGATTGTTACATACAGATAATGTTTCTATAGCGTAGTGGTCATTGTCTATGGGGTTTCGTGATAGGGCATCTGCAGCTTGATTTGTTTTGCCCTTTTTGTACTTTATAAAGTAGTCGAATTCTTCCAATCTGAGACGCCATCTGACAAGTCTGCTGTTTGGTTCGCGAAGTGAATAAACCCATTGTAATGGTTTATGATCTGTTAATATTGTAAATGTATGTCCAAACAAATATGGTCTGTAATATTTTACGCCCCAGACTATTGCTAGTAACTCTTTTTCGATAGTCGAGTAATTTATTTCAGCTGGGTTGAGAGTGCGTGATGCATAACAAATGGGGTGACCATTTTGTGACAATATCGCTCCGATAGCGTAGTTGGAGGCATAAGTATTTAATTCGAATGGTTTAGTAAAATCGGGATAGCACAATACCGGTTCTGATGTTAAAATAACTTTACAAGTTTCGAAACAATCCAAAAATTCTTTAGTATGCACGACTTTTTCGTTTTTCTTCAAACATTGGGTCATGGGTTTCGTGATTTTTGCAAAGTTTTGTATAAAATTCCTGTAGTAACCTAACAATCCGAGAAATGATTTAATTTCTCTTTGTGTTTTAGGTATGGGAAATTCCTGTATAGCTGCGATCTTTTTCGGGTTCGGTTTTATCCCTTGTGTAGTTACGACATGTCCTAGGAATTCCACTTCTTTTCTAAGGAATTCACTTTTGTCGAGTTGGATTTTTAATCCTGCTTCTCGTAATTTTGAGAATACTAGCCTTAGGTTTTGAATATGTTCTTGCAGTCCTGTACTGAATATTATGATGTCATCCATGTATACTAAGCATATTTTATTCTGCAAATCTTTGAGCACTTCATCCATAACTCTTTGGAAGATAGATGGAGCGTTTTTTAAGCCAAAAGGCATGCGTAAAAATTCGTAGTGGCCGTTTTCCACTGTAAACGCCGTTTTTTCTATAGAATTTTCCGACATTTCTATCTGGTGGAAGCCGCTTGCTAAATCCAACGTAGAGAAATAGTTTGCTCTGCCTAGTTTGTCCAATATTTCATTTATATTAGGAATAGGGTACCGGTCCCCAATCGTTTTTTGGTTTATGTTCCTAAAGTCTACTACTAGACGCCATTTAGGTTTGTTGGAAGCATCTAGCTTTTTCGGGACAATCCATATGGGTGAGCTCCATGGGCTAGCCGATGGACGAATGATTTCTTTTTCTAACATTTCGTTTACTTGTCGTCTGACTTTATCTTTATGCACATACGGGTATCTGTAAGATTTCGTGTACACCGGGATTTCGTCGGAGGTTTTAATATTATGTTTTATTTTAGAGGTAAAACTCAATTTATCTCCTGGCTTAAAGAATATATCCTAGAAGTCTAGACATAAATTTGATATCGCTCTTTTTTCCTCGGTGTTCATGTGCTCGGTACGTATTAAGTCTTGTATACTAGTTTCTCGTTTCGCCTTGTATGCGTAATTTTCGTTCTCATTATTCCTTGTTTCAAACGTATACATTTCATATAGCTCATCTTTAAATGAGTCTACATATATCGGCTGATTCAACGTAACGTTTATTATCTTATCGGTATGGTTTTGCATTTCCACTGCAGCGAATCCGTTCTTAGAATAAGACAAGCAATGTGGGATTATAAGACCGTTAATTTTCATTTCGTTTATTAATATATCACCTTCGAATATGCTGACTGGTATATTCTTAATCAGTTTTTCGTGAGGATTAACAGAGAATGAAAATTTGATGTCAGCAGGTGACCTATATTCAAAGGGAATTTGCCGACAAGTTTTTTATTAATTAAATCGATATTTAAATTCATATTAATTAAATCAAGGAGTCCTATTACTCCGTCGAAATATTCATGAAAATCAAACAGAATAAAATCAATTTCATATTTAATTCCGTATTCTAAAAATGCGGGAATAGTAGCCTGAAATTGTGTTTGTTGACTGCCTACAGCTGTTTTTATTGTGTTTGTTGTTTGGTATACACGCTAGGGAAATATCTTTCGGCGAAAGATGGATTTAAAATAGATCTACTGCTACCAGTATCTATCAAAAGTTTTAGGTCGAATGATTTTATTTTGACATAAGGGAGGGTATTATTTGATGAGATATTAATCTCTACTAGATCTGTCGATCTGGCGGCCCTGGTACGGGAAAATTTTCAATTTCCTCGGAAATTTGATTATTTGCGAAATAGGCCTGGTCGTCATTGTTGGCATTGGAAGCATCGTAGAATTGGGGGTAATTATCTAGCTCTGATAGATTTTCTTGAGGGGATTCCTGCGGAAAATCTTCGTTTGGGTATTCTTGAGAATACAATTCTTCGAAAATGGGATTAAACGTTGAACTTTGATTTTGGAAATTTTGTCTATGGCTCTGCATAGAAGGAATACGAGATGTCGTAGACATTGGGGTAGGTTTCGGCAATTGATTTATGGGCGTTTGATTAGGACGGAAAACGTTTTGAGGTTTTCCAAAAACTTCTTGATTGATGGGGAATTTCCTTGGCGGTAAATTCCTGGGTTGGATATTAATTGGTTGGGATCCCCATTGAAGTCTTGGTGTGAAGTTTTGTTGTGTTGACCATTGGGGTTTTGGTGTAAAGCTTTGTTGTGTTGACCATTGAGGTCTTGGTGTAAAGTTTTGTTGTGTTGACTATTGGGGTCTTGGTGTAAAATTTGAATAGTTTTGCGGCTGGTGTGTGTTAAAATAGTTAGGCTGTTGTGAATTATTTGGGTAATTGTTCTGGAAGTTATTATGATTATTTGATGGTTTTTGAGAGGTTAAGGCTCAATAAGGTTTATTCACATCATTAACATTACCATACAATCTTTCAAAATTTTCAAATTCGTTCGCACACGTCATTGCGTCTTCTAGACAACTAGGTTTCCTTAAATACATGTTATTTTTCAATGTACCTGTGCAACCAGCTATAAAAGTATTTAAAGCAGTTTTATCGTAATGTTTAATTTCACACAACTTTTGTTGTGGGGGCGAATTAGGATCGTTACTAATACGTTGCGCTACACTACTACGTAAAAGTTGTAATCTACTGCCAAAATTTAGAACGTGTTCGCCTTTATAAGGCGTAGTTCTTGTGAGTTCTTGAACAAGACAATCTAGATCTCGTCTGTCAGAAAAACATTGAATTAAAGCATTTTTTAAACTAATTTTTCTTGAATTGATTCGAAAATATGTGCGTCTAGCTCCCTATCTTTGAACATTGAATAGCTATCAATTAGACTTTCGCATCGCTTGATAAATTTATCATAGAAATAATCAAGCCATCGAATGGCTTGATTATTTCTAACCTAGATTTAAAAAGGTCCCAATTCATTTTGGGTTGTGAGCCTGCGGCTGTTCCTTCCATATTAGATGCTATATTTATTTGTTTATCTTCAATGCTTATATTAATTTGACTTAGTTTCTGTAGTAACTCGTCTATTTCGACGGTATCCTTAATAGACATAAGTAATTAAATGAAAATATCTTATAACATGCATTAGTTATAAATAAAACTTATGAATGTATTGATTAACGAATAATCAATTTTCTTTTAAATAAAACTTATTTAAACTTACTAACTAGCGAAATAACTGATTTTTAGTTATTTCCAATTCTTACGCTATTTCGTTTAAATTTGCAGAACACTGATTTTTAGTTATTTGCAAAAGTGAGAATTAATTGTTAATATATAGAATCAATATCAGTCAATAAAATTCAAATACGAAACCGTAAATAAAAGGATCAATATAGGGTAAAAAGGAATAAAGCTCTTACGAAGGTCCACGTATTGGGATCGACGTCTTCGTTCTTCCTCTTCTTGATTCCACTGTTGCACCCTCAAGTCGATGTCGCTGGGTCTTATCGTTGGGGTTCTTTTGGATTGCACTGACAGGGTAGAAACCACTCGTAGATGTCTTTTATCGCACGATTCGATAATTTTCGACACTCCACCGCACAATCCTACCGACTGCGCCAATTAAATGTCTCCGAAGATAAAACTCTTTTAAAAAACAATTTATTTTAAAACTAACAAAAGACTAACAATATGAATGCAAGCAATGGAATGACACAAATAGGTAAACTACATATATTTATAAGCTAGGCTATGCTGTGGTTGCAGTCTCCACGGTCTGGTCCAGGTCAGCAGGAATGGTACATGTAACTTGCTAATGCAGCTAATGTCGATGGGGGCAATCCGCCAAAAATATTTTCAAGATGGTGGTGCTTCCGGTTATACCGGAAGTTGATACCAACTATCTTATTTTATATGGGACACCCTATATATTATTACATTTTTGGATTCTACGTATGATTCAAGCCATATTTCGTGTATTATCTCCTATACCTAAGTCTAACCGTGTTTGACATATTTTGAATTTTATGTCAAAAATGACGTTTGCAGGCCCTAAAATAATTAGCAATTTTTCCTATAAGAGAGCCTTTATTATTTAATTTGGGATGGATTCCTTATGGAAAGGGACCTATTTTCGTGTACTGTGTGGATATTTTGATTGATTTTTTGAAAAATTAAGTTATAAAAAGCGTAAAAAGTCAATTTTTTCAAATGGAAACCCCCATTTTTATTTATTCTACCCTATTTAGCATTAAGAATAAGGGTGACTTTGTATAAAGTTGTTTATTACAAATATTTATAGTTTTCGAAATATTCCTATTTAGCATTAAGAGTAAGGGTGACTTTGTATAAAGTTGTTTATTACAAATATTTATAGTTTTCGAAATATTGATAATTAAACATTTTTTTATAATGAAAATGTTATGATTTTTAAATTCTGTTAGTTGGCCATGACAGTGGCCATGACGACGTTAAAAAAACAATCAATTTCAATTGAAATGTCATTATTTCTAGTTATTTGACATTTATTAAAAAATACTAATAATGCTGGGGCGATTAAACACACACGAATATTATTTAAATTTATTTATTATCTACGGTGTATGTAACAAAGTTTTATTGAGAACCTGCGAGATATTCGCTGAATGATATTGAAATAAACATAAACCGCCACGGTGCAGTGATAGACAAATAATAGAGAATTTCGAGAATTACGGCACCGTTAAGGCAAAAGTTAATAAAAGAAAATTTATAATAACCATGGGTTCACAGAAAAACAATTATTTTAGTAAATGTTCAAAATGTTCACCTTAAACATCCAAACATTTTTCGCACCTTAGAGTAAGTTCTTCGTGAGTGGCTGCTCTAATGGAATCTTGAGACAAACTTGCAAATGCGTTCCTTACTCTTGCCCTACAATCTGCCTTTGTTGTTATTGGATTAAAATACACGATATTTTTTATCGTTCCCGATATAAAATAATCCAAGACTGTAAGGTCAGGAGAACGAGGTGGCCACAGCAAAGGTCCATCACTAGCAATCCACTGCTCATAAAAAGTCGCTTGCAAGAAGTTGATAACTGAAAAGGTTCTATGTGGAGGGGCGCCATCGTTTTGGTTAAAAAATTTGCCTGTGTTCTGCCAGAGGTTAATTGTTTAGGTATTGTTCATCCAAATCTTCTGCAATATTTAAATATCGTTCTCTTACAAAATGTTAACAGGTAAAATAGAAAAATAAATTGCATTTTACTATTACTTTCCATTCAAGTTCTCTTCATAATACTATTCTATTATTTCTAACGGCACATAATACATTAAATTGACAGTTTTCTTGAAAATTTCGTAATTTTATTGCATGGGGATTGGAATCACTACTCCAGAGATGGCAATTGTTTCGATTAAAAAGGCAACTTTTTGTAAATTTGGCTTGGTCACTTCAAATAATATTTTCCAATATTTTCCAAAAATCGGGGGGTTGTCTTGTGCCATTAATAAAATAAACTCGCAAAACTGCACTCTTTTGGGAAAATCAATGTCTTTAAGGTGTTTAACCATGGAAAATAAATAAGGGTGAAAGTTGTGTTTTGCCAAAATTCTTTGTATTGAGCTTTTCGAGATTCCTGTCTGGAGAGCCACTTCTCTTATACATATGATATGCCACAAAATGTCCCAAAATCGTAATTTCGACAATTTCATCATTGACAATTGGTTTTCTTTTATTATCTTTTGCCGTAATTCTTGAAATTCTCCATTCAGGGGCAACGTCGCGGCAACGTTATTAGTACCGCCTTGTTTATGCCGTAATAATTTGTGCTTTTTTTTGGTGTCATTTGAAAAAATTTAATACTGAAAAGTGTCTAGTATGGCAGATTATAGCCTCTAGTTTGTGGATATAGTGTTAGCAGCACTAATAATATTCCTAGCATCCTGATCATACCTATGGACCCACAGAACGCAGAAAAAACAAGGAGGGACTTCCAGTCTAACATTAAACCAGGCAATTTAAAAATTGGTATTAAAAACATAAGGCCAACCAAAAGTGGCAGTATGGTTGTAAAATGCCACAATATACAGGATGTTGACAATTTTAAGCAAGAAGCAGAAAAAAGTTTACCTGATTATGACATACAAGTAACTAAATTGCGACAGCCAAGATTCAAGATTATTGGATATTTTGGTGATTTGAATGCAAATGACTTGGAAATCTGCATTCGTGAACCAAATAGTTTTATTGGTGCTGATGAGGATTTTAGTATTACCTATCTAAAGGAAAATATACACAACAATACATATACAATATTTGGAGAAGCTTCACCTAATCGGTTTAATAAAATGATTTACAACAAAAAACTGTTTATTGAATGGAGTCGCCACCCCGTTTATGAAGATATCTCTATCCAGAGATGCTTTAAATGTCAGGAGTATTATCACAAAACTACCCAGTGTAAAAGCCTAAAGGAATATTGTGGTTACTGTGCAGAAGAGCACAGCACTCTCAGCTGTCCAAAATCCAGTGAAAAAAAGTGTATTAATTGTGTCAGAGCAAACTTCAAACATAAACAGGAGCTTGATGTTCATCATGAGGTCAGTAGTGTTGATTGTCCAACATACAAATATTATCTTCAAATATCGAGAAGCAAAATAAACTATGGTACTTCCCATGGCTCCTAATGTGTCTGAGGGGGAGATAGGAGAACAATTGGACTTGTTGGACGAGGAGTTACAAGGTACAACAGACTGTGGTAGCATTAAAACTTTAATTAATTCAAATAATAGCATAATAACTATTCTACACCTTAATATACTTAGCATACATAAAAACTTTAATGATTTACTTATATTTCTTGAAGCATATGATTTTAAATTATGTGATGTTATTATACTAGCTGAAAGTTGGTATATTGAAAATATTAATCTGTACAACATAAATAACTTTAATGTTTACTATAACAATGCAAATTATAATAAAAATGATGGTACTGTTGTGTATATAAAACAAAGTTTAGATGCTTCAGTAAAAAATGTTCAATTGAGCAACTCAAATGTTACCTTATGTCAACTCGATTTTACTATTTATAATCACAGCTATGATATTTTATGTGGATATAGGCCTTCTTCCAGTAATACTCAGCTATTTATTAATGACTTGGATGATTACTGTTCTAATAAATGCAAAAAACAGACTGAGATTCTCATTGGTGATATAAACATTAATATATCTAACAAGGAAGATACAGAAGTAAATCAGTACATTTCACTTTTAAATTTTCATGGATTTCATGGAGCCATAAATGGCCCAACACGTGTCACACCAACTAGTAGCTCATGTTTGGATCACATTTTGTTAGAAATGGTCTAAAAGCAGGTTTATTCCAGCAAACCTCTTTTATATTGCAAAATGAGATAAGCGACCATTTTCCTCTAATGATTAATTTTTCAAATAAAAATGAACAGATAAATAAAAATAGGCAGGTATCTAGGGTAATCTCAAAATTCAATGAACATTTATTTGAAAACTTTATGAAGGGAGAGAGCTGGAAAGGGGTTTTAGATACCGATAATTCTGAGATTGCTACTCAATATTTTACAAAAAAAATCAGCGAATTTATAGAGCAAGCAACAGTGCATAGAACAGTCCGTTATATAGAGCATAGGAAACTTAAGCCTTGGATTACGACAGGTGTTATTATGGCAATCAAAAAGCGCGGCAAGTTAAAAAAAATATTTATTAATAATAACAATTTAGAAAATAAAAATAATTACATAAATTACAGAAATAATTTAAATAAGATCATTAATAAACAAAAATTTAATTATTACCAGGCAGAAATAAACAAACATCAACATGACTTTAAAAAAGTATATAGAATTATCTCAGATGCAGTAAACGAAAATAGGGAGAACTTTAACATATTTGAAATTAAAGACGACAGTGATCGGTTGTATACAAACAAAAATCAAGCAGCTGATTATTGTAATAACTATTTCATTACTGTAGGTAAACTAATGGCTAATAAAATAAAAATTCCTAATGTTAAGTCTCAAATAAAATATAATTCAATAAGTTCAATGTTTCTTAAACCAGTTAACAAGAACGAAATTATTAGACACATAAATTCACTAAAAAATGACTGTTCTCCTGGTTATGATAAAGTTCATACTAAAATCATAAAACAATTTCGCCAATATATGATTAGTCCATTAACCCATATAAAAAATCTTATATTTAAATCTGGATCTGTCCCCGAATGCTTTAAAATATCAGCTGTTACCCCAATTTACAAATCTGGAGATAAGACACATAATACAAATTACCGCCCAATCAGCGTGATCACAAATTTTGCAAAGGTATTTGAGAAATGTCTCAAGGAAAGACTCGCTGATTTTCTATCGGTTAATAATATTCTCTCTAAGAACCAGCTTGGCTTTCAAAATGGTCTTAGTACTTCAGATGCTATACTTAAAGTAACTAGAACTCTTACTAAACATCTTGATAGAGGTCAAAAATGCCTAGCGACTTTTCTCGACTTAGCAAAGGCTTTTGACACAGTACCCCATGACTCTCTGCTAAATACTCTACATATTTATGGAGTCACGGGTGTTGTGTTAGGGGTTTTTGAGAGCTACTTAACTGGTAGAAAACAGATGACCAAAATTGATGATGTTTATAGTACTACCTCTGAGGTGTTGATTGGTGTACCACAGGACACGGTTATTGGACCTTTACTCTTCTCAATATATATAAATTCTTTAACAGATACTTTACTTGATAACGGTATAGTAGTTTCCTATGCTGATGATACTGTTGTAATTTTTTCGGAGAGACGTGGGAAGAAGTATATAAAAAAAACCTGCCTTGGTTTAACTAAAATAAAAAATTGGCTTGACTCATTTAAACTCACTCTTAACATTAAAAAACAAACTACGTAGCATTTTCCTTAACAATGGCAAATCGACCCTATTTCAACAGTTTAAAGGTAAAAGATTTTGAACATGAAATAAAAGAGGTGCAATTTACTAAATATTTGGGTGTAATAATTGATCAGAACTTGAAATGGAAGGAACATATTTTTAGATTAACTAACATTAGAAAACTAATTAGGAAATTTTATACGATTAGAGAAATATTAAACAAACATCTTTTAATTTGTGTTTATAAAGCGCTTGTTGAATCTTTTTTGAGATATGAAATCATAGTTTGGGGAAGTTCATATGAAAATGCTTTAAAACCTTTAAAAACAATTCAAAACTATATCTTAAAGATAATTTTCAGAAAAAACAAAATGTTTCCAACTAGTGAAATCTATAATGACAAAATTTTAGCAGTCGGATCATTGTTTGTTTTAAGTATTTGCAATTGCATGCATCAAAATCCAGCAATGGGAAAACAAGTGTCATTCTTACTCTACCAGGCTTAATGTTGATGGAAACTTACAAATTCGAACCAGCTTAACAAATTTAAATCTTAAATCGATTGACTACCTTGGTACTAAAATCTACAATGTTCTGCCTGTGACAGTGAAAGGGATTGGCCGCAGAAAAACCTTTAATCAAAGATGCCCAACTTTTATTACTCTAAATTTTGAAAGATTCTCCAGTTTATTTCAATAGGTTTTCTTTTTTGGTATATGGGAATTTTTGGAGGGCAGTTTTTGATTGGTGTTTTTTTTTTAAATCTTGGATTTGCCCGTTGGGCACTTGATAGCTAGTATATGTATTATAATTAATAGATACATGTATACGTCAAATGCATGGTCTACAGGCTAAGATACATTTTTTCTAGTGTTATAGATTTTCTCTTCTGGTACATACAGGAATTAGGTTTTCTAGGTACCTAATATTAATGTTATTTACTTTAAAGTAATATTGTATGTTATAAAATGTTTGTAAACTATAAATTTTGTTAGATATTGAATTGAATAGTATATTGAATTTGTCTAACACTGCACCGTTGCGGTTTCCGTTTATCTGGATATCTTTCAGCGACTATCTCGCAGGTTCTGAATAAAACTTTGTTACATTCACCGCAGATAATAAATAAATTTAAATAATCTTCGTGCATGTAGTTTAATCGCCCTGGCAGCATATTCATATTTAACGTAGTGTACCGCAATCCGAATCATCTGTCATAAGGCGACTATAATATAAATGTTACTAGGTATTATTATGGCTTTGCATAGCCCTCCGCTCGCCTCGCTCGCTACGGGGGCTCAATCAACAAGAACTAACCAAAACTAACCCAAGACCAACCCAAACTAACCCAATATTAAGAAAAAGGTAAATTAATAAAAAACAATAAACAAAAAATCTGTCGCGACCGACGGGAGTCGAATCCGCAGCGTAGGAATGACAGGCAATCACTCTGCCTTCTACACCACCGAGCCGTTGCAGAAATTTTGCTAGAACGTAGAGACATGGATTCGTCTCGCCGCATCGAAAATTATGCATATTTACATTACAGGCGCGCTATAAAATTTGCGATTCTGTACGTTGGATATGAATATGCGCCCCGGCATGATTAGTAATTATTAATAAACGTCAAATAACTAGAAATAATGACATTTCAATTGAAATTGATTGTTTTTTTTTAACGTCGTCATAGTCACTATCATGACCAACTAACAAAATTTAAAAATCATAGCAATTCATTATATAAAAAATGTTTACTTGTCAATATTTCGAAAACTATAAATATTTGTAAGAAACAATTTTATACAAAGTCGCCCTATTTTTAATGCTAAATAGGATAGAATTAATAAAAATGTGGGTTTCCATTTGAAAAAATTGACTTTTTACGTTTTTTATAACTTAATTTTTGTGTCATATGGGGTGGAATTGATCAAATATAAGTTAATTTTTAGTTTTTTTCCAGGTTATTAGAAAAAATAGGCCAAAAAGGTAGGGATATATAGTAGACGTTGATAGGAATGTGATTATAAAAGCACATGAGCTTCAATTTAGATATAATAAAAATATTTAGGAAAAAAGGTGCGAACAATCTCATACATGTTTCGGGGTGAGATTGTTCACAGAAGCTATATTACACAGGATGCAAGCAGACAACATAATGGATGTCCAATCTCGCCCCCACTGATCTTATCTAAATTAAAGTTATAGCATTTTATACTGTTGGGGGTGGAATTGTTCAGTGAGGGTGAAATTGATCAAGAGATTTTTTTTATCATAAATTATCCTTTTGCCAATCAAAACAGAGTAATCGTTATTATAAACCATTTTATTAATTGATAAAAACAAAAATACACAAATTCGAACAAAAACCAACACCGTTGTTTATATATTTTTGAAAAGAAAACTAAAGATGAACAATAAAATGAATAATAAAAACCTACTTCATTTCAAAAACGTCAATAACTTCTTTGAATCGATAGTTGTCAATACCATCAATTTGTTTTATTGACGGATTGGGTAAAATAGCTAACACGTCAGGTATTTCTGACACGAATTCGTTACCGTCTTGAACTGCAAATATCTTCTTGGATTTGTCTAAAGACTTCATACCCAACAAATCGACTTCTTTTTGTCCTTCTTCGTCCACTCGCACCTGCTGTACAATGGCTGTGTATCGATAGATTGTTTTTTTTTCTTGATCCACCGTAAGCCTTAATTAACACAAATTTTCCTGCTGTAACTTCATTGGGCTCGAAATACTCTGTCTCAGCACGCACGTCATCAGTCTCATCTTCCAGGGGATCGTTGTCGGAGTCATCATTGGTTAATGGCCCATCTACATCTGAATCACTAAAATCTGCATCCAAACTTGCTACTACGACGCTTTTGCCAGCTTCTACAGATAGTTTTTGTCTTTTAATATTCCTTCTCGAGGGTCCTGCTGCAAAACGTTGCTCTTGCAACAAGAATGTTATTCACAGAGCCATCAATATGGATGGCATTTTCTTCACTTGGGATTTTCTGCAAAACTCGTTCAGGATCAAGAGGCTTGAAATGAAGCTATCAAATCTCTTTTAATAACATTTTCCGATTTGTTGTTCATTTCAACAAGGGTGGAAGCTAATAAATGTGGAAAATCTCTTTTGTCGAGAGAACCCTGTTGTGGATGAGTCTTCTTCCAATTTAATAACACCGACCTCCAAGCCATTTTAAATGGGCGGAAAAAACAAACATCAAGAGGTTGGGTGAGGTGGGTGGAATTCTTCGGTAGGCAAACAAAGGCAATGTCATTTTCTTGGCATTGTTTTAAGACAGAGTCCGTGAAATGAGATGATAGATTATCGTCCAATAGCACTTTGCGACCTGGCAAACGTTTCGCGTGTGGCAAGAATGCCGACTCAAACCAATCTGTGAAAGTTTGGGCGTCTATCCACCCATGGTGGCTCCGATTGTAACGGGAACCTGAACTACATGTCACTACAACAAGGCTCACCTTTTGGACCCAGTTCTAGCCATTGCTGCCACATTTTTTCTGCCTTGTAGATGATGTAAGGAGGCAATAGAACTCCAGACGCTGAACCGCACATCATAATTGAGATTGCTGTCTTAGTAAAGTTATATATGCGTTCTGGATACTTGGTACCACGACGAAACAACATTTTTTGCTTCCCAGGGTCATCTTGCATATTCGTTTCGTCGTAATTAAAGACATTACAGGCTGGAACATTTTGTAGCGTTTCCTCAGATTATTAATATATTCTACGATAATATCTCTTGAAACGCTGGCTCGAGATCTTTTAATATTCGCCGACACTTTTTGACTTATCTCCCCTTTGTGTCTTTCTAGCAGAGAACGGGCCCAGTCTATCCCCGGCGTATTTAATTGAAACTTGCGCACATTTCGACCTTGGCTATCCAAGTAATTTTTAGCTAAATATCGTAAGCCTGTTAGTGGAAGAGGGAACCCCCACTCACCACAGCAGTTTGCTGCTTTTATAAATGATTTGTCTTCATTCAGTGTAAAAACTGTTTGACCTCCACTTTTCTGAATATGACTGTCAGTGTATTTATTTCGATGCGTACCAAATGGAATTTTATATTGAGCGGAAGCTCGACGAATAGACCAATCTTCGTCTGCAATTTTTTGAAGAGCCAACTGGACGTTCTCGTCGGGATAATCCAAGTATGAACGTGCCCCTAACTTTCGTTGGTACTTTCTTGGCATGGCTGAAACCAATAAAAAATATTAGATGAATAAACTACAGGATAAATAGGTTCTAAGTTACAAAAAATAAATAAATATTTAATTACCTGGGGTGAAATTGATCAACAAAAATTATTAATCTCGCCCCCATATGTACGATCAATCCGACCCCAGCTAATAAAATGGGAAATATTTTCAAAATGGCTGAACCGATTGTTAACAGCAAAACATATGAATGTAAGAAAGCATAAATACATATGTATATTCCCTGGAAATAACAAAAAACTAGTTGAATTCTGACTTACCGGACAATCTCGCTGTTCATTTTCACAAAAAAATAATGACTCGTAAAACTTGCAGTTTTCTCACGAAATATGGAGCCGTTATAATTCACGTGCACCTATTCCTGACGGTCATCGTTCTACTGTCATTATTAGTCGACAGTAGCGCGCTTGCACAATTGGTTTTGGCGCTAAAATTAAATATTTAAACGGATGATTTAGTGAACAATCTCGCCCCGGGTGATCAATTTCACCCCAAATGACGGTACTTCATTTTTGGCCACCCTGTATACAATCAAAATATCCACTCAGTACACGAAAATAGGTCCCTTTCCGCAAGGAATCCATCCTAAATTAAATAATAAAGGCTCTCTTATGGGAAAAATTGTTAATTATTTTAGAGCCTGCAAACGTCATTTTTGACATAAAATTCAAAATATGTCAAAACGGTTAGACTTAGGTATATGAGATGATACACGAAATCTGCCTAGGATCTTACGTAGAATCCAAAAATCTAATAATATATAGGGTGTCCTATTATAAGCGAGTTGGTATCAACTTCCGGTATAACCGGAAGCACCACCATCTTGAAAATATTTTTGCCGGATTGTCCCCATCGACATTAGTACAGCACCGATTTTTTAATTTTTTTCTATGTGTAGTTCTCCAGATATAGATCGCCTCGGTTCGTCGTGGGACACCTGTATTAGGTATTATATTGTATATTTAATTGATATGCATAAATGCTTGTACCTAGATACGTGTACGCATGGGGGGGTTTTCCCCGGCCTAAATATTATGATTGTTGTGGAAATTTTTCATAGCGTTTCTGGAGAAATTAGCTTCATCTGTAAACATTATTTCATGGTCAAACAAGGGATTATGCGCAATTTTCTCCA
>MU195245.1:0-12737 GCA_016904865.1 Pissodes strobi | reverse complement strand
TATTTATTTTACTAAATAGGCCTAGCTATGTTTTTCTCTCAAATTTTATCGGGTCACAACACATCACTTTTCGAAATGTAATCGTACGTCTTTGTAACGAGGACGTCGCAGAGACCTCGCACTGGTCTTATAAACAATAGTGTTTGCTTTAGGGAGCATTAGTATCCTTGTTTTCTTTAACAACACAATCTTGTCGAGTCCTAATGGAGCCAAATTGCTCGACGCCTGCAGTCAAGAGAGCGGAACGGTTTCTAATTTGGTTTGGAGACACGGACCGGAAAAGATCTGGCCACTCCGGAATCAAATCGGATCTAATGTGGGAGTTTAATACGAGGTAAAATTTATCGGGTCGTTTTAATTTTCACGGACTATTAAACTCCTAAATGTTATGCAATCTCGAAACCACTACGAGTGTGTCTCTTTATACATATACACAGAAACCTCTTTTTTATCGCATTAATTTTCGAGCCGATTTTAGTGACCTTTGGGAATCATGTGCTTACCATATTTCTTAAAGCAAATTTTATTTAGGTTTTGAAAACTAATTATTTAGGTTAGTTTGGGTTAGTGTGTGGATGCGACAATAGTACTTTGGTGAAATTGTCGTGAATATGTGGTGATCTCAATCTTAAGACCCTCAAGGTCAGTCAAAGCGGAATTTAAAAATGGATACAATTGCGAATAAATCTCGTAAAATGTAATTAATAGGTTAAAATCCGAGCTATTAGGTGGTCAAAGGTCAGGATTAATTAAATCAGAATGTTTGTACCAGAGATACTTTATTGTGCTCCTTTATTACAGTAATTTTAATAGAATTCACTTATCATTGTTCCTACTAGAATTAATAATTTTTTATCTCATATCTAGTTTTAAGTTTTTCTGTAAACTAATGCGGTAGCAACAGTTACATTTATAGAGGTACAAAGAATATGAGGCTATAATGGCTTGAGAAAAATAGATGCCAGTACCTATTGGGTTCGTTTGAAATCCATTTTCCTTCCCAATATATGATTTTATAATTACTGAGTTATTTTTTAATTCAAATTCAAATTCGAATTCAAATTTATTCATGTCAGTACAATAGTAATTGCGTACAGTCGTCAGATAATGGGCTACAAGCGGCCGAACCTGCACTAAACATCAAATACATATGCTTCACTGAAAGCCACAAAGATGCTTCAAAATAGCATTGTCATATCCGAAAGGTAAAACAATCAATACTAAATAAAAATAAAATTACAATTAGTCATATCTCATGGACACTCCAAGTATAGATAGAGCAATAATACACATTAACAAATTAAGAGTCCAGTCAATTACAATTTAAAAATTACTCTATAATAGGCCTTCCGTACCAAAAATGTCTTGAGCTTATTTCTGAATGCGTTAAGAGGCAATCCCCTTATTGTTTGAGGCAGCTTATTAAAAAGTCTGACTGCCAAATGTTCTGGCCTGCTTTGACACTTCGACAGCCTGCAGTAGACGGGGATATAGTCGGCCTTATTGCTTGTGTCGTGGCTGTGTATACTTTCATATGTCTGAAGACTATCCTGCTTTCGTTTTACGCAGAGCAGACTCTCCAGGATACAGACTGAGGGAAAAGTAAGAATTTTCATCCCCCGAAATGCATCCCCATAATCGTCCCTGTATCTCAGTGCAGCCAATACCCTTACAGCTCTTCGTTGCAATCCACAAACTCTACTTGCTCCTGATGAGTAACCCCATGCAATTACGCCATATGTCATAAGCGCATAGTCTCAGCTGAAACACAATCCCCTAGGCTTCTCAAAACAAACATACTCTTACTAAGTTTATTACACACACTCTCAACATGCACATCCCATTTCAACCTTTCATCCAAATAGACTCCCAGAAATTTGACCGATGAAACATTATTATTTGACTGGGTTTTTCTTGATTTAGTACAAGTCTGTTGGACAAAAACCAGTCTTCTACTGACAATCTTACCTCATTTGAATCATGTAAGCCCACTACCTCTGATTCACCTTGTGAAAATACAGTTGTGTCCTCAGCAAAGAGCACACATTTCCCCGATAGTTGAGTCAGGGTTAGGTCATTAATATAGATTAACAATAGAATGGGTCCAAGGATTGAACCCTGTCGGACACCAATGTGTACACTCGCCGATGCAGACACAACGCTACACACCCTTATCACCTGGCTGCGATCCCGTAGATAAGAACATATCGGCCCAATGATACCTCCAATGAAGTTGTAATATTTAAGTTTTTGAAGAAGTATGTGATGTGAGACATAATCAAATGCTTTGCTTAGGTCACAAAACAAAACTGGGGAATACATCTAATTTTCAAGGCCATCCAGGATACTACATAGAAGGCTCAGGATGGCATTTATTGTGCTTTTGTTCCATCTGAAACCATATTAATGTTCGGAGAAAAGATCATGCGACTCAATAAAAATACATATCTGAGCGACCATAGCCTTTTCAACTATTTTGGAGACCATTGCCTCTTTTGGTATTAATGATCTTACACACACACATTTTGAGGGTTTTTTTGAATGTCTTATTGTCCTATTATTGGCATTTCTTATGGTGGCTGGTAGGTATAAACAATTATTTCTTAAATCATTTATGACCACAAAAGTGTGGGTGGTAATTGGTAAATAACTTTATAATCAACCACTTTAATTAGTGGACTGTATTAAATTAGGGTGGTAAGGATTATATTCATAGGGTGTGAATTGAAACATGTATTCTAGGTATTATGTACTTTAATAATGCAAGAATTAATTTGCATTATATATGATTAATAAATACAATGATTTAAAAATCATACTACTTTCAAGCATGCATCCTTTCACATAAAAAACTAAATACGTACTGGACATATGGTTAACTATTATTAAATATCTAACAAAACTTCTTGAATATTTAAATCTAAAATGAACTAGATACTTCCTTTCTTTACTGAATTTAATTAACGTTCTTTTTCAACTAACTGCCTTCGTTCACACAAAATACCTTGTACTTTCCGTCTTCTTCGATTGTCTCAACTTAATTTCACCAGGAATGTAAGGCTTCGAACATTTGATTCGAATATCGAGTAGAGGAATAGATACAAATTTCCATCCGCCATTTTACCTTCTCCTATCTTCAAGAGTGACGCTACGCTATGACTCGTATTGTCTTCATAAAATGCGTTAAAAGGCCCAAAAGAGTTCTTTTTCCAAGCTTGGATAAAGAGAGCAGAGTTACACCAAATAATCTCTAAATATCTGTGCAAACAAATGAGAACAACTACTAAAGATCGTGGCGTCAAACAGGGCTGCGACTGGGCAGATGTACTTGGCGCCAAATTCTTGCAGAGCAATGACGGGATCGATGCATCACGGTTGAGTGGTTGTAAGGCACTTTATTATTTCTTTCTTCGACTAAACTTAAATGTTGAGAAAACTAACTAAACATCTTGGGGTCAAACAGGGCAGCAACAAGGGCTGATGTTTTTGGCGCCAAACATAAACAGAGCGGTGACTGGACCGTTGTTTCACGGGTGAGTCTTTGTAAAGCGGGAAGTTGCGCGGAGGCGAATGCATTTGAGAGGGTAGAACATGTTTTTACTTTATTTGACATCATTGACGGAGACAAAGATATATTAAATTGAGAACGATTAATAACGATTTCCTTGACGGAGTGTCAATAGGGAACGTGAGCTCGGAATAGAAACCGTCTTTAGATCGGTCCGAGATCGACAAAAATCAACATTCTGGGGTTTTCGGGTATGAGACGAACGAATCTGGACACTAGAAAGTCGAGGTCCCTAGGGGCTAAGCTGTACGGACGAAAAAAAGGTGATTTGACACTTGAAAAATTTGACGTTTGGCAGGGATGTTCGGCGGGCGCCCCTTAATCCGTCAAAAATATTTTGGTACCTAGGGGCTCCATTTAGGGGCCGATGTTTGGCGACGAAAAATAAAACATAGTTTTGGTCAATTTTGGTCGGCGAGCGGTCCTATACACGAAAAAAATACTTTTGGGACCTAGGGGCTCATTTACGGGCCTAGGGGCTTTGACGTCAGAATGGCTTCAAATTCGGGTTAGGGGGGTTTTCGACGATGCCGAGTTCGAATCCGAGGTCGGCGGGAACCCACCGCCGATGGGTTCCGCGATAGAGACCGGACGAGGTCGAATTTTGGTTTTGGTCGAACGAAACCCTGAAAAGGTAAATGCCACGGTTTTGACTTAAAGAACAGTATTCCACGCGATTTTCGATAGGAGGAACCCATTTCCCGGAACCGGTGCCCAACGTTTTCAAATAGGGAAAGTCGCCATTTTGGATGACGTGTAAAATTGTTTTAAATTTAATTTTTACGTTACTTACATGTGAATGGACCCCTTTAATCGATTGCGGCATGAAAACGCCAATTTAGAATTTTTTTTTTATTTCAGGGGAAAAAATTCGATTTTTCAAAAAAATGGTTATAATTCGAAAACGGTAATAGTTAGATGTAAGGCTTAAATGGGAAAAAGATGGGTTTCGTCGGGTATTATAATGTGTCGTATCCAGTTTGGTCGTACGACGTTTCTTTTTTTTTAAATCATCAAACGTGATTTTCATATTTTCTCAATTTTCTCGGTAACGAAAAAAGATTTTTCAAATCGGTTTGCACCATTAGATGCGTCGTTTTAAGGTCTATCGAAAAGGTCCTATGCAGTTTTTCAATCGGACTTTAAATAAGGTAGGTATTTGGCAAAATGTAAATTTCGTGGCAAAAAATTAATTTTGGCGGGATTTGGAATTCTTTGTATTGTCTCACCCGTCAATAGGGAAAATGAGCTCGGAATAGAGACTGTCTTTAGGTCGGTCCGAGATCGACGAAAATCAACACTCGGTGGTTTTCGGGTATGAGACGAACGAATCTGGACACTAGAAAGTCGAGGCCCTTAGGGGCTAAGCTGTACGGACGAAAAAAGGTGATTTGACGCTTGAACGCGTGCTATAATAGCGTAGAATATGTCGACTACCGACCATTTTAATATTAAAACTAGGTATGGCGAGCAAGTTGTATGCCATTTGTATATAATATATGAACCTATATCACCAGGTCCTGGGGTTACCTTAGGCGGATTTATTATACCAAATCCTCATTGAAATTAATGCTTACAGCATTAGGCTGATCAGATCGCACAACATAAGTTTTTTCAGGAAATGATACGCTCCCTCCAGCATATTCAAGACAACCTCAAACTCTTGCCCCACATCCAGGTTACTGCTGTTAACAAACCCACAGGGAAAGCCTTCCACAATGGTGAAAAAGTTATTGAGCCCTCTTTGTGTAATAGGTCGGATATTTCAACTTTTTTGTTTACTATATGGAGAAAAACTATCTGACCCACATGATCTCAGATATTAAATGGAGTTATTTAGAAAATTCACAAAAACATTGTCTAGGCAGGCTTCTCCTCGAGTTGGCCCAAAAATAAGCTGTCGAAAACCATAGGACTTCAAGGTATCCAGCAGGCTCACAGACTGTATATCACCATCTTTGAACGTCACATTAAAGTCACCTGTCAAGACAATGCTTCGGTGGTATCCTATTTTATTAATTGCTGCCTCTAATAAGCCTAGAAAAGTATCAAAATGACCAGTTGGGCATCTACATACACACCTTACAAATAAATTAAAATCATTCAAAAGTACTGCACAGAGCTCTATTATACATTTGTCATTATTAAGAGTGTTACCACTATCAACAGATACATAATATGCAAATGTGTCTCTAAGATAAATAGCTGTTTCACCTCCTCGAATTGAGAACGAGCTGAAAAACTTCCAATTTTATACAGCTGTAAACCTTCAGAGTCCATTACTTCACTGGTTAACTCGTGCTTAGTAAAACAAATAATGTCTAGTCCTTGATCCACAATAGCTGCTTCTAATTCATTAATTTTGTTCTTAATAGAGCGCACATTATAGTGGAGAAGGCCTATAATTCCTCCCCTTCTTCCACCTGATTTGTCCTTGCTGACCTTGGTCCTCTTGGGGACAAAAATTTTAATGTGCACTCCTTTAGACCAGAAATTAGCATTGTTATCAACGGGAACTCCGATCTTGAATGAAATGTATTTGCTACATTTAGTCGTGATTTTCTCACATTCACACTTCGTTGGACAATTTAGTTTCAAGCAATTTTTATTTCCTCAGAAGTGGTACCCGCGCGATATAAAGAGCCATGCAAGATACTTACCAGCAACAACATTCAGGGCGGAGCTTTCCTTTGTACCTTCAATGCAATTAGGCCGCAGTTTCGAATCTACTTTATTTCTTGTTTTATGTCTAGATTGATTTACTTTCCAACGAGCTTTCTATATTTACCTTGTTGTTAGGAATATATTTTATTATTATCGATAGAATTTACCACAGCTAAGGAGTTTACGTCTGGTCGTTTATGTTGATACGTAGTCGTGTTTTCAGTTCCCTTTGATTTGCGACTCCCGACCGCTTATTCGTATCGGACGTACGATATCGCAAATTTTATAGCGCGACTGTAATGTAAATGTGCAAGCTTTTCATATTTTGGGTTAGTTTTGGTTGGCACTTGGTTATCTTCTGTTTGTTGAGCCCCCGTAGCTAGCGAAGCGAGCGGAGGGTCATGCATGAAGAGTTAAAATAATTGAAGGTAAAACGTAACGGGGTTATTCTAGCTAACATTTATAATATAGTCGTCTTATGACAAGGTGCGATCCTGTACGTTTGATACGGACATGCCTCCCGGATTTTATGATTTTGGGATTTATTGGTCGCGCCATCTGTTTGAGAGACTTTCATATCAGATGCAACCTCTCTTATTCGTTTCGGCACAACATGCTGCACGTGTTGCTCAGGTGCTGATGTGAAAGCCATTGGATTATATCCTGCCGCCCGCGGGAGCAGGGAAGTCGATTTTTGTTTACCTTTTTTTCCATTGATGTTTCGTGACTTTTCCACATAATTTCCACTTTTTCTGCCAGATAGGCGTTATTCTTTTCCAGAGTATTGCATTTATCTGTCAGTTTCGCAATCATCCTCTTAAGGTAGAGTATTTCCACGTCACTTTGGAAGTTTGAATCATTAACCGCTGTTTCAGATTCGATCTTGGTCGATTTTCTAAACAAACAGATGTGCTCGTAGGCACTCTAATTTACCATAGGGCTAGTTCTAAAGTCATTTTGTAAATAAAACAAAAAGCTTTAGCATTATATGAATATTTTAATTAAATAAAATATAAACCTTAAATGATTGTACGTAGTCAGTGCTACGATATGAACAATATCAGTCGAGGCAAAGTATCGACCTTGAAGAATATGACAAGAATAATACTGTAAAGCATTGCGTAAACAGTTGTAATACTAAACAAGTATATTATTATAGACATAATCTTGCAGCTATGTACAGTATAAGCTCGGTTAGCTGAGGTAACTTTGAGATGAAAATACAGTAATATATAAGCAATAATAACAGGATAACTATTACATTAATGTCCACCTATGAGCTTCTATGTACACTATGTTCACAGTTGACGAGAAACGTTCAATTCGTTCAGCAGTTTATTTACAATATGGTTCAATTTCTTGCAAATATGAATGACTTGGATGTAGTGGTTTGAGATGGTATGCAGTTATTGCATAATAGCATGACCTGGTTGCCTTTGTGAATGCGGTTTTTATACACGCAAACATGATTGTAAAACATGCTATGCACTATGCAGGTAGCATAGGTAAGCTGAAATCCTCGTAGGAGAATTAGCATTTGTGAGATCCTGAGATATTGGCAGACAAGTGCCGAGTAATCCTTATATTAGAATAAGGCCAGAGTATAACAACCCAGTGTTATACTCTAATAGAGAATGTTGAGAACCATGGATAATACCAATGGGAACGCTAGTACAGCGATGGTACCGCGTTTGAGAGAATGTGATTGTAAACGTGTATGTTTACTTACTTGAAATTCGAGACAAGACTCAATTACTTGTGGTTAGAGACAAGACTCTATTGTGAGAACTCCCATGGGCGATTGCCATGGGGCGCTAGTAAGCGATGATACAGCGTCTTACTTGAGAGAGAGTGATTGCAAACATGTGAGTTTACTTACTTGGGTTTCGAGACAAGACTCGGTTACTCGTGGTTCGAGATAAAACTCGATTGTAAAATTCCTATGGACGAGACAAATAATGGGACGCCAGTACAGCGATGATACAGCGTCATATTGAAATTGAGGATAATGGCAGATAGGGTGCCGATAAATACCTTTTCTGTAGGCTTGAGATGACGACGAGCATTGTTGGATACCACTATGTCACATGAGTAAAGAACTAGAGGGATTATGAGGTCTCAAAACGTGAAAACTTTCCCGGCATTGCGACTTGGCGCCATTCCGGCGCGAAAAGCGGAGCGCCCTTGGCGCGACTTACTTGGTTGAGAGTCGAGATGCTACTTGATACGAGATGGCTAGATCAACTCGAAGGAGTTGTCACCGCCCATTCTGGCGGGATAATATACATCCTTCGGAAATAGGAAGGGCAAATAATGTAAATACTGAGAAATTATGTAAAACTTTACGTCAGCGATTGCCTAAATTAACCTTATGAATTTTAACACAAATCTGGTCGAAATAGATTGACTAGTTTTTATAAAATTCGGTTGTTAGAGATCGGAAATTTAGAAGCTAACTTGATTACCTCCGTTAAGAGACAGTGATTGGCGGAATGTCAAAATGTGTTCCTGCATAGTGTGGCTGATAGGGCTTTGGGGTTTGAAATACATTGAGGTGATTGGTTTGCACGAATTATGCGACTGGATGCAGGACTGCTTCTTTGGCTGGGTGCCGGTGCAGATCAGTAAACATTGCTACAACAGATGGCGCTAGGAATATCTCCGGGATACAGCGGCTTTTTTTGTAGTAAGCGTTGGTCAGATGCCTTACTTTTAGCTTTCTAGACTGCCGGAGCAGTGGCGTGGAATGTAAAAATTGTATAAAATTAAATGGTTAGATTTGAAAGCGTGTTCAAAATGGTTTTTGAACAACCGCTGATGCCGTCATGGCGGTTGTTTGATGAATACAAACTGGAGTTCTTCGCAGCAGCTTGTTTTAGGCAGGATGGATGGAACTACTATTTATTTCACTTTTTTCCGCTCTGGTTTATCACACGACATTTCAAACGCCGCCATATTGCATGTTTTTAAAACACATATTAATATAATGATTATTTTTATACAAACATAGCAGTAGAAAAACTAAATGCAACTTTGCATTATTTGAACCGGCGCCGGCGCGGCGATAAGATCAGTAAGATCACGCATTTAATTTCAAACTTGAACAATAACAACTGACAACGCTAAAACATTTCTCCTTCCTCCTCCTTGTATGTTCTGACCTTAATATAACACAAAGCGGTTGCTTGGCACTTCCACGCGTCGCAGTTGTCAAATTTGTAATTATTGTTTATGGCAACCCGTTCTCAGGTCTAAGAAAAGATAAACACGAAACCAGTTTTAGTCCTCAATTAATCAAGGCGGATCAAAACAATCCCATTATCAATTTTATAAATGGGAAAAGATGCGATTGGCGTAGCAGTAACATTAGCAGTTGAGAAGTATCAGAAACCTCGAAAGAAAATGGCAAATAAATTGAGTCATTGAAAGAAACAAATGATCTAATTTAAAGTTGCCAAAACTGGGGCTAAAACGATTGAAACAAAATGAATCTCAAGATTTTTTGAACTGTTCTTCCCTACACATCTTTACAGTCGACTGAGTCGCATTAGTCATACATTCGCGCGAAGCGTATCGGCCGTAGGGCTACCAAATTGTACTTGCGTCAAACCCATAGACATTGCGATTGGTCTCTGTAAATGTCTGATATAAAAGTGACAGTGACAGGCAATCGGTACATTTGATTGGCTTAAAATCAGCCATGTAGCGAAATTTCCTTCTGCACTTGAAGTATGCAAACAGTTCACATTACCTTTTTGCGGATTTTATCTTTCAATAATGTCATCAGGCATACCGTCATTTATCGATACTGGATTTTAGTGGCTTCCTACGCAACTGATAAAACGGACTTGCTGTTTATTTCATTCATTAGATTTAAATGCCTCTTTCAGGTTTTTCCTTTTTCCATACCAAAACCGATGAATCTAAATGCAGTATTTATATTGTTAAAATCTGATAGTGAGTATCAGATGCGTTTGAAATGTATATATTTTTTAATAAATTATTTGATATAGTAATATTATGATTATTTTCTTACAAACACAGCACTAGAAAAACTTATTTTAATATGCAAATATGCGGCATTTGATTCAGCCAAACACTCCTTTATGGCGGAAAGTGGAACTATATGATTTGTACGCGAATGCATGTTTCGAGTTTTATTGAGATTGAGATTATTTATGACTATACAAAGCATCAAAAATATTGTTTATGGGTTAAACAGACATCGAATAGAGGAATCACTGGAATTTAAAGTCTCGTCTAGATATCACAATGTTACGCATTAAATGATCCTCTGTATATAACATCCATGTTTTTCCTTAATCAACTTTTCAAAGTAATACCTCGTTATTTTGTTTTCTTATTACTAAAACTAGCTTAGTTCGCTTTTGCTTAAAAAGCATCCCGTCTTTTTCTGAATTTCTTATCATACTTTTTCTATCCATGTCATTTGTCTCTGTTTCAATCTCGTTACCAATCTCGAAATCCCTTGGAAATCTCTTTTAGCCAAAACATAAAAAGAAAACGTAACCTCATTGACCTGACTAGGCGATTTGGCGTCCTCGCAGGCAGAAAATATTTCTTCTTATCACGTAAGCAAAATCGCATTTTCGAGGGTCCGTCACTCGATGCCACTCCGTCGACACAGACCCAATCTGTGTCATAAGTGGTCCCCGACGTCCTAGTTCTCTGGCCCGATGCACCTCCACGACAAATTGCACATTGTCAGCATCGATTTTCTATCCACAGTCACGTCGCATACAAATGTTAAGTGGAACATTTGTCTAAGCTGCCGGGGGCTTTGTAATTTAAAATACTTTTTATTTTACGTCCGATTTACTAGGGCCAGCTAGGGCAATCTATCAATTAGCCTTACTAACATATAGTTTCGTATGATCGGAAATCTATAGTCATAATTTATGCTTTGTCTCTGCTACTGCAAATGGCAACCATGTCAATGGCTAACTAATACGTGAGCTATTTCTAACGAGCAGATTAATTGCCTTGCAAACCGTAATGTACTATCTGACAACAATGCCTGAGAGTTTACTCTTCTAACCGCATTGCCAGAATGTATTAATTTGTAAGGACACTTTGGTAAAACAATAACAATGTCTATTGGACTTAATGATTGCTAAAATAGGCATGTCCTTTCACTTGAGGTATAGTTTTAATTGTTTATAGGTCTTGGACTCTGAAATATAATAAAGCTTTTAAGACTGTGTTATGTTTTAATTTATGGTGAGCTTTGGTCGTTTTATTAAGTAATTATTAAAGTGTTCTTACTTTATCTTAATTTCCCGCAGCACTTTAATGCACTGTAAATAACTTGACTTAATAATAATTAGTACTTTAGGCGGGTATCCCCTAAGAAACTGCGTTGCTGTGAACATCACCTCTTGAGTTAGGTTTGAGGATTAGGATGTAGGTAGGACAATCAAAGCCTACGTTCCTGTGAACTGCAGAGCAATGGTTAGAGCGGACTAGGTGAGAGACAAAAGTCTGTCAAACTGACGCTCTGCTTGCCTATTTATATAATAAAATCTGCTGACCAATGCAGCTCTAAGGTTCATAATTGCCTGCGATATTCGTCCCGCGTTGTTTATAATTTGTCTTGAATGTTTAAATCATATTTCCCAAGTTCTGATAATTTAAGTATTTTAGTACTTCGAAATATATTTCAAAAATATCACAGTCACCATCTATTCGATGATTTTTTTAACTAAGTAAGTATTATGTACTTACTAAGCATTAATAGGAGGCATGCTTTTATGTTCAACTTCAACCAGCTTTAATCTTTGCAATTTTGTTGTGGTTTAATGAGTTGCGTGCAGCAGGTTCATATTAATTTTCATTTTAAAATTGGAATTGGCTAATAGGCTGCACAGCTGTCAGCTAAAATGTTAAACCAACGCCTAAACTCGTCTATTCGGGAAAATGTAACATTTCGTAATAGCCGTTAATAATGCAATAACAGGTTTGGATAGTTTATTGTAACAATATTAACATAATTTAAATTTAACTCTAAAGGTTTACATAACGTAAAACTTTGCTACGTTTATCAACAAGTTCTAGTCAAAACAGGCCAATATCCCTAAAAAGTTCCTAATGCAAAGCTTAGACGGAGTCGCCCATAAACTTTTTAAGGACTCCAAAATGTATTTTTTATCGGCCCGATTTAGATGCATCCGAAGTCACTGATTACCATAAAACTCTTTTGCATGCTTAATCTCCGGCTTTCAAGACCCGTTTGTTTAGGAAAGAAGGTATAAAAATACTATCAAACCCCGTGCAAAACAAGCTAGACAAAGAAAAAGTAGTCTTTTATGACCCCTCCATAAAACGGTGCTCTCGTGTCCTGATTCCGCGGCGACATGAATATATTTAAAAGGTAACTGCATTCATAAACCAACAAAATTACTATTTCTTATTAAATCTGTGTGTGCAGTATATTTTCCTTAAGCTCGACGCCGCGTACAATGCAGTGCATAATTCGTGGTGTCAC